>LYNE01004875.1:9545-28977 GCA_001662545.1 Rosa x damascena
ATTTTGTTGGATCCACATCAAAATTGTGTGCTATTTTCCTACGAAGAGAAACTCTACTTCTTCGTGTACCTAACTTTTACATTTTTAATTAGCTTCCTTAAATGTCATATTTTAGTATTGTAATTAGTGTGTATTTTAAGATACATTTGAACCACTCTAATAGTGAAAGGATATAAAGATGTTTTAAGATATTGTGAAGGGTCATATTTTGGTCGAGGATAATACTTTTTTTGTTTTAGTGCATTTTACTTGTCTATCAAGAAGATGTACACAATGATGCAAATGTAGAAAGGATGCTTTTCATGTTTGTCTTGTACTTTGTTCATATCACCAACATCTTCATGACTTCATTCATCCAACAACAGATCAAGCGTGATAAACTTGACAGCTCAATCTTATCATCATCTCATTGAGCAATGATAAATATCTCTAATTTGAGAATCCAAAGTTCTACCTAAAATTTAAAGTACTGTAACATATAATATTATGACTGCATAATATATAACATGACGTATTTTAATAAAAATCTAAAATATCACATATTCGGATATTCCAGCGCATAATTAAAATTTTTGAGATGTGGCGGTGATCAAGTCGAAGTTTAAAACGTGGCAAGCAAGAATAGTATCATTTAGTGTTGTCAACCCACAAGACACATGGGACAAAGCTTGCTAATTTTATAGGTTATCGTCCAGGTTTTTCTAAACAAGACAAAGAAAGTAATGTACTGTGCAAATTGTATGGACTATGGACCACTTCCGAATTCCCAATATTCCATTGTATTGAGGACAAACAATTAGGTATTAGGTTTTAATTACTCATCGTCTTCAATTATGGAATAGGAAATTTAATGTGCATATTAGTTATCAATCTAAATTGCAATGTGCTAGTATATTCTGATATTTGTTTAGCTTATCTTTCTGGGCTCCTGAACCAATCAGGGAAGTATTTTGATCCCCAAGAATCTTACCTTGTCGAAGATTCTATCATATGAATTTAAGAGATTGATTAATCAGATGAAGCTAAATTGGTCACACATGTGTTGGGTCCCTTTCAGCAACTAGCATACAATAATCCCCAGCTCACAGATGCCGAGTATATGCAGTTTTGATGTCGACCAAAAATTTGTACGTAAATGATTTGATGAAGGCTCATCTACCTATCATGAAGTTCTCAATCATGATTGATTTAGGGCTTTTCTTTTGGTCTTGTCTAGAGTAACAAGAACGATCACAATCTATTCTCGTTGAACTCCAAATACATGCAATTATATGTGTAAATTACATGTATATATGGATTTACGAAGTTGAATATGTGTTTCTCAAAGTTTAACAACGGAGGTGCTTATATTATAGTTCCCCCTTAGGGTGTGTCTTATAACGTTTTATGAAATTCTTTTAGTAATACTGGATTGTAGAATGAAAACGGAGAATTAAACTATAAGTTTTTAAGATATAAATACATATTCGGTACAAGTATTTCAAAACTTGCAATATTAAAAACATATCTATCATTTAAAAAAAAAAAAAAATCTACAACACTTAGTTTAGTTTTTCCTTAGTAATCATGAAAGATTGACTATTTTGTTTGTATTGATTATGAATCTTTTATTGGTTGTTATGAGAAAAGAAACAGAGAATTGTGAAGGAGATTGAACAAGAAGAATCAAATCCCTCAATTTTGTTTATAAAATATATCATATGAAGTTGCAAGCTCTTGAATCTTTAGTTCAAAAAGATAATTCAATCAAATGTCTCAACCAATTAGTTGTTAATTCCTCTTGCCCATGCGATAATCCAATTATATTGAAGCATAAAATACCAAAGCTTTCACCCTAAATCATCCGTATAAATTAGATCTGACATGTGAAAGAGGGATTTTCTAAATCCTTCATTCTTCTCTACTGTATGATTATGCAAGTTTCAATTGATTGAAAAAGATGGGGAAGAAGAAAGTTCAAACAGCAGATAAAGTAGATGAGATCATGAGAAGAGAGGATAAGTCTCAATGGAAATTATGGGAAAGAAATAGAGAAAAATCAAAAGAGAGGAGAAGAGTTTGTAGATCTATGTGCTTAAAAGTAAAAAAAAAATATATCTCTAATTGCAGGACAGGTTGTTTTCAGGAAACAATGAAAACGTCAAAAATTAAATCATTTCCCATATTTATTCATAGTTCTTGAATTGTTTCCTAAAATTTGTTTTCCTTATTTTTCAAATTTAATGCACCGAACACAAATTACATAAGTTTTTGAATTCGTAAAACAAAAAACAGTATTGCAAAATGATACCAAACGGGCCCTAATATTATACTCTGACAAATCTGATGGTTCGACCGCCCCACTGAAAATTATCTCTTCAAATGAGTATTCAACATGAAAACTATATAAAACAAGTATTTTATTTTTTCGAGACAATCTGTCGAGTATCTGCCCCCGCATCTTCAAGAGATATCCCACAAAGTCTTCTCTTACCGGACAAGAAAAGCAACAACAGTTCATCCATTACCAAGCAACGAAGAAAACAAGCAATCCGTTGAGAAATTTCCCAAATGCGTTCTAGATGAGCTCATCCTTCTTAGATGGTGGAGTTGGAACAAGGGGCTATAGCTAGATTCAACAGAGAAGTGCCCTTTGGGTGATATCTAAGGCCAAGTGACTCTTTCTGTCCTTCAAATTAAACATATCGAAATCCGTTGGTATGAATTAATGCAAAAGACATTTCTTGGTTCGTTAGATGATCAAAATTAAGTGTCTTCATAACGAGGACATTCAGTGGATATTCTAATCACCTCAATAAAATATAAAACCAGAATATAGTTTATTCACTCTCATATACTAAAACATGCATAATAGTTGAGTGAATTTACTCATATTTTATAATTTTACTGGAATATGAATGAATCATGCCCTTTTTGTCATCAAACTTGAGCTGTTGCATCGGAATAGATTAATGGAGAAAACCCATCTGTTTCAGATTAAAAATGGAAGCAGAAAGATATATATATATATATATATATATATATATATATATATATATATGGTGGTATCCAGTCAATCATTGAATAAGTTACATGGATATTCTCTCTCTGTGTCTGCATACACAATTGATATGGACTCCAGTGGCTGTTTTACCTTCCCAAACTCTGTTTTGATTCTTATTTTTTACAGTCATTTGCCTTTGTCTCTTAGTTTTTGTTATAATTGGAGCTGGCTAGCCAGGTTGACCCAAGTGAAAGTGAGAATCTTACAAACCATTAGGTGGAATCTTACCCAAAGTCCACATTCATGTGCTGGCTGTATGATCCAACAACCATGAAGGAACAAGGTTATTAATTAGCTGCCGATGATCTCAGAACCCTCTACGACCCTGAGTTAATAATTGGAAGAAAATGGAAACCCTGATCTATCTTAGTCAATAATCTAATTATCTTATATTACTCTTTTGGCTTCAGAGGAAAAGAAGAGATCTGTACGATTGGAACAATGACGGCGACTTAGTTGAGGTTGGATTCCTAGTCATGGCTGACGACGGAGCTAATAGGAGGGTAGTTATTGAACTATGTTCAGTATTCCTCTCCCTGAGGACACAAACTCGGCCAAATGCATTGACGAGTTAGTTAATACAAATATCTCAGCAAGCAACAATGCCTAAAAGCTCAACCCTTTGAAGGCTTCGATCAGTGGTTCATAGGTTGCGATGAGTTCATCGTTTCCTAGTCATTGTTGACAATCCAATGCTGCGTGCTTATAATTATAAACTCATAAACATATTTGACGAATTTGTAAGACTCATTCAGACTCAGTTCCCTCGAGGACACCAAATCGTCCAGATGCATTCCTGGTTTTCTTCTCAGTTATGATTAATCAAGTGGTTTAAAGTAAGTTTATTGGAGAATAGTGCACTTGGAGTCTTGCACTGAACACTGATATGTATATATGGAAACCGGCTAGGTTAGATTGTACTTAATACGAAAATAGTAACAACCGCCATCTGAAACAGGCTAATTTTATTCCTTCCCTGTAGGCGTAGACGATTGTTAATTAGCTAATCAGCCCAATAAGAAAGAAATGATCATTTATCTAAATTCAGGGTTTGCTAACCCCACTTACCCAAACACCCTAAGAGTTTGACCACTTAAAACAATAAGTTACATTTTTTAAACCCAATTGCCCAACTCTTTCAAAGCATGCTTGTTTTCTTCAAAATTTCTAACCGTTTTGCCCTTTTGTAACTGTCAAGCTTTCAAAACCGTAACAGAATGAGATTTAGAGAGAGAAGCTCCCCGATTTTAGAGAGAGAGGATCGGCGCGATTTCTAGAGAGAGAAACTTCCCGGTTTTAGAGAGAGAGGATCGGCGCGATTTCTATAGAGAGAAGCTCCCAGGTTTTTGAGAGCGAAGCTCTGCCATTTTAGAGAGAGAGAGAGGAGTTGTGTGATTTCTAGAAAGAGGAGCCGTGCGATTTCTAGAGAGAGGAATCGTGTGATTTCTAGAGAGAGGAGCTGTGCGATTTCTAAAGCGAGAAGCTCTGCAATTTCTAGAGAGAGAAGCTATGCTGCGATTATCACATGGAGCGAGATCGAGCTCTTGTTTGTGTTCCTCCATTGCAGTTTGATTCTTTTCTTCATCAATCTCTAATTGTTTGATTTTAGCTCGGTTTAATCTGTTTGATTTGAAATTGTAGGTCTTTTTGTGTACAAATTGCTGTGTTAATTTTGAACTGATTTTGGAGAATCTGATCTTCATGTTAACTTTGAACTAGTTATGAAGTGTTTTTGTAGTTCTGATTTGAATTTCTAGGTCTTTTTGTATACATTGTGTTACTTTTGAATTGCTGTGTTAACTTTGATCCTCTTCTTTTCTTTTCTTTTTTTTTTAAAAAAAAAAAAAAAAAAAAAAAAAACCCTTTGAACTGATTTTGGTGAATCTCAGGTTTGTGTTAACTTTGAGCTGGTTGTGAAGTGTTTTTGTAGTTCTGACTACATTATTGGGGAGCAATAATATGTTTATTGGGGGGCAGTAATCTGTCTTAAGTGTTATGAAGTCTTTGTAATTGTTGTCCATTGATCTTTTCCTTTGTGTTCATAGTAATTTGGTACTGCGCGCTTCTGATGTGTTTTGGTAGTTCTGATTACATTATTGGGGGGGGGGCAATAATAGCTTTGTTTTGTTATTTTTTTTGCTAGAATATGGCTGATCCTTTGGTTGCTAGGTATATTTATTCTGAAAATGTTATATGGTTCCTCTGAATCAATGTATGAGCTATATATTCTGACTTGTGTGAAGACATTTTCCATACATTCCAGTTTTTGCCAAGTGATGTTATTGAGGTTCAGTATTCAGTTCCTGGTTGTGAAATACTTTTGTGTTGATATGTACAAGAAGAGCTACAGTTTTCCTATTCGACCGATAACCAATGTTAATATGTCTTCTTCTGAATCTGCTACTGACTTTATATCATCTCCCCTTGCGAAGAGGCCACCCGGGAGGCCTAGGGTGAAGTGATTCAAGTCTAATGGAGAGATTGAAAAGAAGCTAATTTGTTGTGGCCATTGCAGCAAAATGGGCAGTCATAACAAGTTAAGTTGCACAAAACCTCTTGTTCAGCAGTCGTACATGTTTATGTAAAGGATTGTTAGGTTTTACAATTTCTATTGGGGGGCAGTAATAAAATTATTGGGAGGCAATAATTGTTTATATTCAGGCTCATTGAACCATTTTTCTTTTAAGGATGATTGATATTAACTTTTAATTTGATTTCTGTTGCTTTTAGAGAAATGGATTAAATTTTGAACAAGTTTCAGTTTGCAATGACTTCTTACAGTGGTTTATTAGGGGGCAATAATCTGTCTATTGCCCCCCAATAAACCTGATTATTTGGGGACATTAGTTCATCATGTGATATGAAACCCAACTATACTTTTGCAAACTAACTTAAAACCCAACTGAGTTACTTTTGACCATCTTTATAAAGATTATTGGGGGGCAATAAACTTTATTTTTATGAACCCCCAACAAACCTAATTATTTTGTGGATTGAATATATCAACAATTTGTTGAAAGGACCTGTAATAATTTGAAGGCAACAGAAGTATTTCATATCATCTAAATCATGTCATTTCACCATAATTTGAAAATAAGTTTAAAACGAGAATTTACAATATGTATTTTTTGAATCCCCAAGTTAAATTGTTACTTTCAAAATGAAGATCCTACTTTACAGTACATTAGATATCATGTTCAGGACTTCAGTCTTCACTTTCTCCAAGCTCCATCAAGGGTCATGATTCTCTCTAGCATTCTTTTCCTCATGCTGTCCCCAACTTCCTCGCTTGGTTGCTCCCCCTTTATTATGCTCCCCATGAAATGAAGCATAAAAGGTCTGCAATCACTGCTGATCTTTTGTTCTGCGTGTAAAACAAACCGAAATGATCATTTTATAATCAAACATCCTAACATTACTCACCCCCAATAAAGACATTATTTGAGGGCAATAATCTGTCTATTGCCCCCCAATGGACCACCAAAAAAATCACCATTCTCTATCATTCACAGATTATTGTACTTTAATAAATACAAAACAACAGAAAACTTTTCAAAGCCCCAATTACAATGATTAATGAACCACAATCAAGACATTATTGGGGGGCAATAATCTGTCTATTTTCCCCCAATAGACCATAAAAAAAAAACATAAAAAAAAACACTCCACGTTCTATCATTCACAAATTATTGCACTTTAATAAACACAAAACAATAGAAAAATTTTCAAAGCCCCAATTGCAATGATTAATGAACCACAGTCATGACGTTATTGGGGGGCAATAACAGATTATTGCCCCCCAATAGACCACAAAAAAAAAACACTCTAATTACATTCAATAGCAGATTAGTGTACTTTAATAAATAGTGCAGTGATTATTGGCCCCCAATAGTAAGTCTATTTGGTGGCAATAATCTTTTTTGTTTGTTTGCTTGGATTCCACAATAGGCTTTCAATCAATCTGCATTTTCACTCAATTAACAGTTTATAATAAAAAAAACAACTTTCAAAACAGTATTTCACACATATGAACCAGAAATCCTAGATTTCACAGATTTTCGCACATGCAAAGTCATTTTCACAGAAAACTTGAAAATTTGAAAAACGAATCGAAAATTCAATTTTGACCTCTTTCGATATTTCCGAAGCCGGAGAAAATAGAACCGTTGCCTGACCTTGAATCCTAATCGCCGGTGTTCGGTGAGTATCGTGGTCATTTACCGAGAGAGAGAGAGAGAGAGAGAGAGAGCAAACTGTTTTGACTTGTGAGAGAGAAAATTGAATAGAGTCGTGGCGTTAGTGGATAGTGGCACATTTGTAATTTTTTTTTTTCAGAGTCCAGAGTTGCACTGTTAGTTTGGGTAAGTGAGCACAAATATCTCTAGGTGGAGTGTTTGGATTCCTATTGGGCTTATTTTGAGTAAGTGGTCACGGCCCCAAACAAGAAAGTGAACATTTATAGAAGGAAGTGTTAAAATTGATTGGGACAGGGGGCCTGAGTTGTTGGATTTGACAGAGCTTGATGAGTATGACAATGTAATTCATCTGCCAAAGAAATATAATGCAGCATTGTAGAACAAGCCCGATGACGATAGGGTTCAAATTCCTTACAGAGGGGTATGAATCAAAAAATTTTAAAAAAAAGAACCTCTAAAAATAAAAAAGCAACCTTCCCATTATTTTGAGACTTGATTCTGAATGTTGGGGCCTAAATACTAACGTCTATTCTTCTATATGTAGCTTAGTGGTCAAGCCCCTTGGGCCTAAAAATGGTAGAGGAAACCAAGTGAAACATGCAAGGAAGGGAAGATTTCATTTACATATCACACGTTGGATGAATGTACAGAGTTTCAGCTTGAAGGAACTATAGTGTGGATCTGCAAGTAAATATACTATTGAAGGATCGAAAGTGGTGGCACATCTAGCGGTACACCAGGAGTTGGTTCTAGTACTTGTGCATCTGGTAATTCCTTTGATAGAAGTTCCTGCATTGGATAACCACAGATTCAATTAGCATATTGCAGGAAAAATCATAAACTCGAGCAACCAAAGAGGAGAAGTTGTGCTGGTTCACAGTTCATGATATGCGATATTCTTAATAATACAAATAGTACAAATGACTGCACAATAACATTACAGTGGTAATGAAATGTAGACATAACAAACCTTCAACATAATATATAGTATAAGATTTACATATAATTTACAACATGGATTTTGTAAGAATGCACAGCATGATCAGCAGGCCAAACGTAAGTAGTCTCTAATGGTATCTATGTTTTCTTATGGTTTCATGCAGAATTGAGAATCGGTTTATCTAGGAAAGTAAAAGTATGCAAAGAATTGAACATCTCCTAATTTTACGAACTTATTAAAATGATTATTCAGGGCCTAGGCTACTTCTAGTTGTACATCCACACTGAAAGCTTGCATTGCGTTTAAGTTGGAGCGCAATAAAGGAAAGAAGCCTGAAATTTGCTGCAAAACAAGATGGCCCTACTCATCGAATGCATCTCACAGCGAGAATTGGCATATTGGAATTTCTTGACCCCCCATCTCATGTCATCCAATATGATCATACTTCATAATCATAGATTCATAATGACTCAAATCGATATGAGAGCAATAAGTATAAGAACACAACCTTGAATGATTCTATTGTTCCTTCAGACTGGACTATACTGGCAAGCAACCCTTTGCTCTCCAACTCCCCATTTCTCATTGGGACAATGAACCTACAAAATGTAAAGCAGAGATATATGTTGGCATGCTTACGATGAAACCATCTTTGTATAAGTCAGGATCGAGGTACAAAGAATTTGTACTTGGCATGCAGAAGCTTTGCAAGTTGAACTGCATCTTCTTGTCCCGAGACCAAAGTAAAATATGGCAGAAGCTGCTTTATGACTGGTGTGATGACAATGTCAGCCCTTTCCTTCCCCAGTGAACCAGTGTTGTATACACAATGGGGTTCATAGTATAGAGTAAATTTCTCTTGTGGAGAAATGACGAGATACCTAGTCCACATTACAATAGAAAATTACCATCTAATTACCAGAAAAATTATGTCGAAGGAAATATACAGATAGTTCAAGGAATTACGGGGAAATAGATTTCAGGATCAAGTCAGGACCGCATATTATGCAAATAAGGACTAAGTTCTAGATATTATTGTACGTGAGTAAAAGTTATAGATACATATTACAGCAGCTATAACATTCTTTGAAAATGGAATTCACCAGTCTCACATTGGCAGTAAAAGAATGAAACTTTACCCATTTTCAGGGCGCTGCCAAGGAGGACCTAGAACTGGACCTGGAGTGGCCTGAACTTTGACTTCAGAACCATTTCTTGCTTCAATTGTGGAGCTCTCGCCAGGTTCGAGATATGTAACCTGGAAAGGATGAATTAGAGTGAGTCCCAATTAGAATATGCATCTGATGAGCATAGTCTCAACTCTCAAGTTATCTTCAATGCTGCAAGCCTGCAAGTATTGCAGGTTTCAGAAACCAACTGAACCAAGTTGAACCCATGAAAGTTGTCACAAAAGTATTGTCCATCATCATACTTGCGTGTGTAATTAACCAAAATTTGAGAGGGAACAGATGCACCGTGTAAACCATAATCTACAGCCCATTTGCTATCTCCTAAACAAAACAGTAATTATCATCTTTTTCAGTAAGGCACATCTCCCACTACCACTGATTGACTGGAAATGGCTCTCGAAAGCAATTCAGTTTTCAAATAT
Source organism: Rosa x damascena (assembly GCA_001662545.1). NCBI lineage: Eukaryota > Viridiplantae > Streptophyta > Magnoliopsida > Rosales > Rosaceae > Rosa > Rosa x damascena. The sequence goes on from LYNE01004875.1 coordinate 19,337, forward strand.
CACCCCATTGAGATAATGACCACTTCTTGGCAAGGACACTACAGGTTGCATATAGATCTTAACTACAGATCAGTAACAAACAATATCGATATCTCAACCTTTTGGAAACCAAAAGGAAGCCGATAGATATGTGCAGTGAAGCATTTCTTCCTCCTTTTCTGATTAGATTGGCGGGAAAGGACTGATGTCTATGCTAAACATAGATTCTTTTGAGTCACAACTTTGAATCTCATGTCATTTTGTCATCTCAATTGAATAAACCATAACATTAGAAGATAAAATGACATTCACTTCTGCCGATAAAAGAACACACCGTTTCAAATTGAATACACTTACCTTGCTGAAAAGGGGATCCAACAATGCCTTAGCATTTGGTGTAGCTATTACTCTAAGAGTTGGGTACTTTTCGGAGAGGGGCTTTAACGTCTTCAAATGGCAGTGATCGTCAAGACTTTGTGTAATCAGTAAGCAATCAACTTCCGGAACATCACTTAGCTGCGTTAAAGTTCCACACCAACTTATCAATTGCATGCTAATACTTCAAAAGAAGGTTAATTTAGCCATAAAAGATCAAATTCCAAACTGAAAGAGTACCTGGAAATTCTTCAAAAACCTCTTGGCAGCATCATAGAGCCAGGGGATTCCAAAATCCAAATTACCCACCAAGATTGGATCCACCAATATTTTCACTCCACACACATCCCACAACCAACTATTTCCCTATACAGAAAATAATGCATATTTATATCAAGAAATGCCCAGAATAAATCAACTTACGACAGAACAATAAGAAAATGAAAACCCACCTCCAAGTAAGTGAGTTTGAAGCCATCAGTATCATCAGACGGACTAGAGGTGATTGCGTTTTCCTCAGAAACCAAAGCAGAAGCAACCTTACCTCTCCTGTAAGTTAGTGAGTTAGAGAGAAAAGACCTGGACATTGAAAGCCTCAGTGGCTTGAAACCTGAGCTAATTGGAGTGATGCTAATAGTAGAAAGAATAGGAGAGTTTGCAAAAGGAGATAAGGGTGTTTTGTTTGAACATGGTTTGAAAAGAGAGCTGCACTGAGCAACAGCCATGGTGTTCTTCCCGCGAATTTAGAGTGTCTTTAAGGAAGAATCAATTGTATATGAGTTCATTTTCTCTCCCCAAGGTTCAGGAAATTTCAAATGGATTTGATGCTGCCACTTGCCACTTGCTCATACCACAACAACACAAAACAGACTTTTTTTGTGTTTTTTTTTTTTCCTCTTCCTGGTCTACACCAAATTCATATGTATGAGACACTACGTACTCTAATTCATCAAGAAAATTCTTTTCTGTTTTGTAAGAATGAGATGCACAAAAGAGATAAATATAGAGATTATAGAGAGATATTAACTCTAAACATTACATCCACCACTCCCATAAAAGAATGAGGATCTTAATTTGCATTTGTTTCATCTGAAGGCCTAAGGAGGCCAAGAACACTTTACAATTAGTTTTTCTATACATTTAGATCTTGAAGGCGAGCTCTCTTTCCCATCTTTTGGGATTGTAAGGTATAACACTCGCGATTTTGGTACCATCGGGTTTTGGCAACTCATCACCAGAGGGGATTTTCTCATGCCAGACAAATTCATTTTCATGTTCATGCTTCCTGAGTAATTCGGCAAAATCATCAATTTCCTTTTTGAAAACAGATTTCCAAGATTCTTCACTTGGTATTTTCCTTTTCGCATTGATCAGTGCACGTCGAAGAAGTCCAACAGAAACCCCGAATTGGCCATCATTATTATTCTTCAGGCTTTCAGCCAAGTATTTCTGACTTTTTAACTCATGTAACGCTTTGCAAGATGTGATGAATTCCTGCACAAACCAGAAACAGCATCCAAAGAGGAAAAGAAAATGACAATTTATCAGTTCAGAACTTCTCACTCAAGGTGGAAACATTATTGAGCTTTCTCCCAAAATTGAAATGAACATACAGTGTGCAAATGTGACATACCACAAAGCGCGAAGAAATATCTTTGCATTCCATGGAAGCTGTATGTAAAGCACATGCGGCTTCATCAAGCAACTCTACAACACCATGGTGCAACTTTGCCAACAGACCAACAGTAGTACCCTTCTCTTCAGCCCTCTTTATTGTTACTGCCTATAACAGTCAAATAAACAACTTCAATTATTTCTGACCAAAAAACAAAAATTCAACTATCAGAAAGAAAAATGGTTAAGAAAAAACTGTTGATCCGTTCATATATTAGAAAATGGAGTGAAAAAACCCATGATTCTGTAGTGAAAACACAACAAGTTCAAGCGAGTGAAGACCGTAGGACTGACCTGGGCCTCAGCCAAACAAATAAGGCTCATGACAGTGGACACAGATGGGACAACTTCTGGTGGCTTTTCCACAGGGACTGAAGGCTGTAGAGAAGGAAGGACCTGATGAGCAAGATAGTGATAAACACCAGCAGCTTCTCTGAAAAGGGTCGCAGATTTCAATAGGTCTGTAACAAAGGCAAAGAAAATGGTAAGTCATTGCATCTATGGTCATAATAGAAAACAAACAGTACAATATGGTGGTAAGATGGCATCCCCTACCTGATGGAAGAACTTCTGATGCTCTCTCCCGAAGGATTGCGCCATTAAGGAAAAGAGTCATAACAATCTCAAATTGCAAGTTATCTATTTGAAAATATTTAGAACCTCCAAAGTTAAAGAACGATGATGAACTAAGAGCACTAGTCCATTGTATCTTGAGTTCTGAAGTCCACTGAACTATCTGTTCGTTGCTGCTGATCAAATCAATGTGGAAGAATAAATTTTCCAACACTGGAAGATACAGTTCTAGTTTTTGAAGAACCTGTGCCATTAAGGAAGAAACAATACTAGAATAAGTATAACAGTAACTAGTGACTGGATCACATAAGCACTAGATGCAAACAAAAAGAACTAATAGTACCAATGCAGGCAAGTTCTTCATGTAACATTATCACACAACCTAAATGCCGTGAAGATTGAAGGACAACGATTTACTCATACTAGACTAAATACAAACAGAGAATTGAAAAATATATATATAAACAAAACATTTCCGTAAACTGAAAAATTACCTGTTGAGACTGGGAAGTTAACCCTCCAGACATTTCCCTTGCAATGGCCTTAGTAATGGGGCTGCTCTCATTAGTTGACTCCTCGAGAATCCTACGCATAGAGCTCAACTCTTTCAGCTGTTCAAGTGTTGCAGAATCACAAGCAGCATACGCCTCCTCAAACACAATCTGTCCCCATTAACAAAACATTGGGAAGTCATTAACTACATAAACAACAACTATAATGCTGAGTTTATAACTTATGAAACAGAGATGAAGTTTTGTGTATTTCCCCCCAAAACCTCCAATACCCATCTCCCCCAAATGGACTAGATTTCCAATCAAGGATGTTCACAATGTCATATCATCAAATTTACTCTCTTTTTAAATTTACTCTCTTTTTATAAACTCACTCTTTGAGTCCTAAACAAGTCTATTCACACAAGAAACTAAAGCAAACCCAACTGGGGTCTATGCAAAAGAACAGAAATTTTGATTCAGTGTATACAGTAAGGCCATGAAATCAAAAAACCAAGAAGACCCAAGAAGCTTAATCAGTACAAAAAGCCATCAAAAAAAGGCACCCAGAAACTACCTTCTTGGTCTTCAGGTTTGCTGGGTCTCGAAAATGCAGCATCATCTTCTCCAAGTAAGCAAAACCCACGAGTCCCTAAAACCTCCACAGAGCTCTTAGATAATCATACAATCTTCAAAACCCAAGAGTCCCTGGTATAAATCAAATTCTGATTAAAACCCAGCAAGAATCAGAAGAGAGAAAATATAGAAGCTTGAGGAACTTGGAGAGTGAGGATCGTCTCTGGTTATTGAAAGCTAGACAGGGTTTGATTCGGGTCGTTTTCTGAGACTGTTTCGTACTGGTTTCGTTTCCTTCTCAGCGAAGGTTTACATTCTACATTTCTACCCACGGACACACGCTCTTCATTCGGATTTGTCTTTATTTATTTTTATTTTTTTGTTACAAAAAGTTTAGAGAGAGAAGGTTATCTATCATGCACCTCTGTTACTCTGTATCAGGTCAGATCTACAATCTCGACTCTAAAAGACTTACGTAGGATACGTACATGTCTCTATATCCTTCATGTATGAATTTCCGCTGAAAACTTATAAGTCATGCGACCCAATTTAAAAATGTTGGCAACATAAATTAAATTTGAATTGGGACTCAACCATAGACACGCACATACCAATTGAATCGACTATGTTGGTTCATTCAGATTTGTCTTTAGCTCCACTACTCTCTCTCATTTTTATTTGGGTTATTATCACAAATGGTACCTGAACTTATCCTCTATTTTATCGATAGTACCTGAACTTCAATTTTGATCACAACCAGTACCTGAAATTTTTTATTTCATTTTAAATAATACCTAAGGCCATATTCGATCACTATTCAGGCCAAAAAAAACCAAATCTAAAAAAACAAAAAATAAAAAAACAAGTTCAAGGCAAGTCTATTACAAAAAAAATCATCACTATATATGATCGTAACCCTCGAAATCATAAAAAATCATCACTATGATTGCCTCTCATGCCGTTTTTAGTTGGAATAGTGATCGGAGGTGGCTCTAGGTACCATTTAAAATGAAATCGAAAAGTTCGGGTATTGGTTGTGATCAAAATTGAAGTTCAGGTACCATCGATAAGATTGAGGTATAGTTCAGGTACCATTTGTGATAATAACCCTTTTTATTTTTCTAGAAGAATGTCAACCGATTTTAATAATTTTTATTGGGGAAATTGAATTACAATTCTTTTTTGAAAAAAAAAAGAAGGGCAAAATAGTTAGTTTCTTTTTAATCAAAAATGCAATTGAGAGGAAATTTGTTTGGATATCGACTTCGATGGTTGACAGATTCTAACTAAAACAATATCAAATAGAAAATTCTCTCCAATGCTACATCCACTTCTTGTAAAAGTTGTTTATAAGAGTTGTACAACTCACGCGACTTGCAAACCAAAATAAAAAATCAAAAAATGATGTATATAGTTGAAGAATATACGTCAACTTGGCAAAAGCGCAATACAATAGAAAATAAGACTTTTCAAACGTTCAAAGCATCAAGACATGAACGTGTACAAAATATTCAGTTGAGTCTCATGAGGTTCGGTGCAATTCTCTAGTTAAAGTAATTTAGGGTTCACATTCAAAACTAAATGGTAATAGATTGAGTGACCCAAATCCTTATAAACTTATAGGCAAGGCAAGGTGTCATAACAACTTTGGGTGATGTGGAGGTCTCATAACAATTTTAGGTGACGTGGAACCCGTGTGACCGCGAGGCATGCACACAACTATATAACAACTTTGAGTGACGTAAAGCTCGTGTGGCCATGAGACATGTACATGTGGGTTACCCACTCTGATATCATGATAATAATCTGGGGTTCACATCCAAAATCAATTGACAATGGATGAAATGGATGAAGTAGTCCAAAGTCTTATAAACCCATATGCAAGATCCTATTTTTTTCATGTGAGATGTATATATTCTCAACATACCAATCTTTTTTCTATTTGCATCAATCTTATTATTGACCATTTAAGGACTACAAGAACACGAGTTTTGTATTTATATATATGAAATTTGGACAAACAGTTAACTCTTTACTAAAAACTCTATGATTTTGATAAGTGATTATTATTTTTTTGAGAAAAAATTAATAATTCTCAACCTAATCCCACACTACCCATAAGTGATAATGATTTTACTATCTAGAATGACCATCATCATATGAGTAACTAAAAGTCATGATTGACTTTTGACATCTGATTACTATAGTCATTTAATGTCTCTTATATCTCCTTACCAATCTCGATGATTATTGACCATCTAAGGATTACGAGAACACGAGTTGTCTATTTGTATTTAATCCCACCCCACCCCACCCCACCCGTAAGTGATTATGACTTTACTAGTTGGAATGACTACCGTCATATAAACAACTAAAAGTCATGACCGATATTTGACATCTAATGACTATAGTTATTTACGGTTCTTCGAAATCTAGTAGACTAAGCAACTCCAACAATTTCTACATATTTTGATTTTTTATTATTTTAGAGGAGAATGAACATCTTTTGCTTCATAAAATTCTCTATAACTATCCTCATTTTAGAGATAGTGAGGAAAGAGAAAACTAAATTCTCTAAATTTATAACAATCTCTAAAATTTTAAGAAAGAATTATGGAGATTTTAAAGATTGCTGTAAAATAGAGAATCTGTTAGAGTTAGAAAAAAAATATGATTGCTGAGGAATAAATTATGGAGATTTTAGATATTGCTGTAAAATAATAAATATATTAGAGTTGAAGAAGAAAAAAATACTAAAATTTTGACTTTTACTTTTTTATAATATAGAAATTATAAAAAAAAAATGTTGGAGTTGCTCCAAGAGACGACGTGTACCAATTCGTTCTCTCTCTCTCTGCCAATCTCATTATTAACCATTTAAGGATTATTATACAAAATCTGTTTAAACAATTAACTCAATACCAAAAATTACAAGATGAAAGAGAGTTAATGTCAACATAAATATTTACTTTCCAAATGTGGCGAAATCATGTACGGATACAATGCTAATGCAAAGCCTCCAGCCCTCCACAGCCGAAACGCAGCGTTTTGGTCTCGGTCCAGCAAGACTTACCGTTTATAGAGAGACTCCCAGGTTGGTCTCGAATTCCCTGCTCTACATTTTCACCACCAGAAGAAGAAGAAGAAGAGCCCCAACCTGTTCTCACTACTAGTTGTTGGGAAATTCAAACTTCCCCGCCTCATACGGCGGCGTTTCGTCTTCCGATTCCGTCTCCGGCTCTCTCAGCTCTCGCGCATTTCCGAGACGGTTGACGGTCTTCGCCAACCGCACGATGACGGAGAAGCAGTTGATCGTGGTCGTTGAAGGCACGGCGGCCATCGGGCCTTACTGGTCAGCCGTCGTCTCCGATTACGTCGAGAAGATAATCAGGTCGTAATTTCTTATACTCAGTCTATCGTTTTGTTCGCTGAATGGCTAGGGTTTCGGTTTCTCTCTCTTTGAGTCATTTGATTGCTGTTTACGCTTGAATTGAACTTGATTTTGGGAATTTCGCTTTTGTTACTTGAACATGCTCACTCTGTGATTCGTTCTTAGGGCTGTGAACTTGGAATCATATAGTTTTAGTTCAATTTTGGAACTGGAGGTAGGGTATAGAGGAACCTGATAGAATTGTTTAGCATGAACTGTAGAATTTCCATGTGACCATATGAAGGCAAGTCATATTTATGCACTGTTTGACCATATACAGCTAGTGATGGAAGCTGATCTTAGGGACTCCGATCCAGTGGGTGATTGTTTCTGCGGCTTTAGAAAATTGGAGTCATAATTGTTGTTCAGTTTTGAGTTGGCATATTTAGGAAGGTGATAAAAGTGTTTAATGAACCATTGAATCCCTATTGATAAACTAACCATACATAGACTAGGCTTAACTATAGAATGTACCAAGTTTGACTTTGAACAACTAGTGATGGAAACTGGGTTGTATATGATATGTACATTATTGTTGTAGATGTGAGTTCAACTAACAAAGCTGTCCGACTTGAATTAGAAAACTTCTAAGCTGTGGTTTTTATAAGCTCTCTGTGGAAGAGCTGGACATTTATGGTAATTTAAACCTAAGTTTGACATAAATGTAATACATGACAAGTCATTAGTTATCCTAAATTCACTCAGAAGCTTGCAGGCAGTGAACACCTCCGCGATGCTGAACTGTTGCTTGTTGACAAGTGATTTACTGAGCCAACTGTCCGTCTCCTCCCGCACTCAAATATAGGAGAGGAATAATCCTCAGACATCTTGGAGCTGGAATCATGCTCCATTTTATTGGAGCGAGCATACTGGTGCAACATCTATAGTCGATGTTTTGACCCCTTTTATTATCATTACGTTATTATTATTATTGCTATAATACAGCAATTAATCACTTAAATCTTATATGTGGTCGATAATGCATAGATAGTTTTTCCTTTTTGTTTGATAGTCCATAAAGTTAAAATCTTTCATAGACATGTCAATAACTAGAGAAAAAGGAAACACGTGTGCTGGTCAATGAAATTAAGATAAATAATCCCGAGGTTGCCAATGCAATCCCAAAAAGGGGATCCCCAATTCTATCACACAGAAACCTTCATGGCTGAGAAACAACTGATCATCGCTGTTGAAGGCACAGCAGCAATGGCCCCCTTCTGGAAACCCATTGTTTTAGATTATTTAGACAAGATTGTGAGGTCTGGTGATTTGTTTTTTAGTAATTTTTCTATTTTCTCCTCGAGTATTCGCTGAGTATTCATGAATCGCTTTTCTTTTCTCTCTCCATTTTGATGTAGGTTGTAGAAATTGCAAGTTCTCATATCATTTTAAGGAGTACTTTTGAATTGTGATATATGTTTTTTGATCTGTCTTGTATCCTTATCAGTTCTGTAACTTGTGAGATGTGTAAGTCAATTTGGCCGATTAGTTGTGAGATCCAGCAGTTTAGGTTATCTCATTTTCAGCTACTACCTGCACAAAGACAAATCCTTGGAAATCTCCTTTTTACATATTATAATAATATTTGGAGAATAGTTAGTTACTTGAAATGGTCAAAAATTGACTAAAAATCTTCTGATGTTTGTTTTTCCTAAGAGATTTGAAGGATGCATATAGTAGTAGGCTTAAACAAGTAACTGTTCTGGCAGATTGTGATTATTGCATTTAAGGACTACCTGGAAAGATTGGAGAGTCCTAATATCTTGTTTAGTTTGGTGCACAAATAAAAAAGACAGAAAGAGACTTGTATGCCGAATAGCAGTATCTTAATTGTTTCACGAGTTTACCAACTGCCATCTTTTAAGTTGATTTTTTTTCTCATACCAACTAATGTTACTAGTAATCATTTTGGGTATGGTCTAGGTCATTTGAGTACTGTCATGCAACCAGATTGTAAGTTCTAACAGTTTCTGGCTGTGTTTTCTATCTTATAAACTTCTGGATGTTGGGGTATATACCAGTTTCCAGAAAACTCATCTCAGTCATACATTCTTGGTATACATAGTTCTCCTCAGTTGTATAGATGATGGATTTTATCAGGCTCAGTTTCCACCTATAGTTTCTTTTTCTTGCACATAACAAACCCAGATAGCGATGGTTAAGAGCTCAAAGAGTTAATAATTGGCCAGCTGTATGGCACCTTATTGCGTTTATATTTGGAAGATTAACGATGCTGATTAATTCTATTCCTCTTTCTAGAGGCATTTATGAATTTTAATGTTTATTAAACATGCCATTGCTATACTCTCAATATCATTTGTACCGTTAACGTGGATGACATTGTAGGTAATACTATATCTATATGCCAGTTCTGATTTAGGTTTGCTTGCAGGTCTTTCTCTGGAAACGAGTTAAGTGGTCAGGTATACTTCTTTTTTCTACTAATATACTTGAATCTCCTTTAAGGCATTAGAAAATCTCTCCCTGAATTGGACTTTATATTTCTTGTCTATCTTTATATCTGTATTTGAAGGCATTCTTTA
>LYNE01004876.1:11755-22520 GCA_001662545.1 Rosa x damascena
CTCAATGTAGCAAAATTGATGAGTTCTCATTCATCCTGTTACATGAGTTTCTCAGTTTCAATAAATTTTTCAGTTTATTTTGGAATTAATTCATCATTGTTAGCTTGTATATAGTATACTATGCCAGTCACTAATAACTTGAAGTTTCAGGGTCCAGTGATTGTCTGCTGCGGCATCGAAGTTCTGGTCGTAGGTGATCTTGAGGTCGAAACTTCCAAATTTCCAATCCACAGTTATCACTTCTGGGATAACTTATAAGTTCCAGGGTGCTGATTGCATCTATATGTTTTTCTCTGTCCCCTCCGCAACAAAAATCTTTTAGGTTCCGGTGGTTGTCTTAACGATTACGGCTTGAAGAAGTTGGCAACCAAACCATTGTCAGCCAAATTCCAAGCTGCTGCAACAACAAAAAGAACACTCAAAACCATTCTCAAGCATCCGAGTCCCATCTTATTACACCAAATGACACCTTTTGGCTTTGGTTTCTTGATAGAAATCCACATAAAACATGGATAAACATATGTCAAAGGCACCGATGTAACTGCTCTAATTAGGGGTGATAGGTCTTGATAGGAGCACAATTATGCGATATTAATAACGTTAATCTCTATAGTTTCTTTGTTAGTTTAGTGTATTTTCTCGTTATTTATGTTGTTTACTTGTTTTATAGGTATTTTGAGCAAAGAAGGAGAAAAGAAGTAAAAGAGGGATTGAAAGGCAAAATCGGCAAATCTGCCTATGCAGGTCAGTCAACTTCGACAGATCACTGATACCAGCTCAAAATGATCCAGAGGATGATCTTTATATTGATGGAAAGCTTCGGATGTCTAGTTTCCAGATATTTTTAAAGCTTATCAATATCATTTTTCTAGAAGAAGTTATGGCCGATTTAGTATAAGAAGGTCAGGTTGCGCGTGAATCTAAGGTTGGACGGGAATTTATGTTTCGAAGCCCAAATCACACTGAGAAGCCCAAGGACGATTTTGTGCTTCATATTCTGACTTATGATGGACAAACGGCACGATATGAATTGTTGGAATAAGTCATCAAGTTCAAGAGCCAATAGGAAAACTCTACCTAAGCACGTGAACCCTAATTCTTTTAGGTTTTGGATTTCCTACACAACAAGAAAGATGAAGGCAACCTCTAAGCATATAAAAAAAGAGATCAATCTGCAGCAGCTCCTCTCTTCTCTCTTCTCTTCTCTCCTTTCTTCGCTCTTCCTCCCATTCTTTGTTTTGTTTTCTTCTATGTTTAACTAGTTTTTATTAGTTAGGGGGCTGCTCGAAGCCCAAATCATGATTGTAAACTTATTATGACTTTCAATTAGTTTTGTTTATCTATTGGATGAGAATCTAATTTCTATCTTCACATTGATGATTCCTTTGCATGTTTTCTTTGGTGCGCAACTTAGATTGCATGTTTAGGATTCTATTGCTAAGAATGATCATTGCCTGTGCCTTGTTTCGAGGGTTCCGTTGAGAGTTCTAGAGTAGTAAATCGTCTATAAGGCGAGTGATTAGGTTCCTAGGTTAATTGAGACGCGTCGTACTCAAGATGCCTTGTGATGTCTCGTTTTTCTTAATCTTAATGATTTCTATGTGTTAAATCTAGCGTTGCGTCAACCTAGGTTGCATTTTAGGAAATAGGTTAGGTGTAGAGCGTCTCTAACCTAGCATACAAGTAAGGAAGAACAATAGGTTAATTCAGGCGTTGGGTTAACTTGAGCATCTTCATCCATAAATAAATGAAATTAGGTTGAACATGATTCGTTTACTTGATTGATTGGTGGTGGATGCAATTCCTCTAACTTGTTTTATCTTTGATTTTCAAAACCCTGAATCAAGTCTTTTTATTTTCGGAGTCGTTCAGTGTTTCGTTTTTATTTAATTAGTTCGTCAACCAAAACATCTTAAAAAATTATCAAACTTTGTCAATAGTTAGTTTATCATGTCTAGAGTCTGTCTGTTAATTTTCGTGACATTTAGAATAGTTTAGAGTTGTCTGCCAGTCAGATCTTTATAACTGGACAGTTTAGGTTTATTTTGTTTTGAGTCTTTAGATTAGTGATTAGACCACAATCTCTTGCGGGAACGATCCCTACTTACCTATACTATTTTCGACATTCTTGTAGGGTTAAATTATAGACTTTTTTTGTGCATCTATTTAGGTGTATAGAAATAGCCTATCAGGTCTCCAGGAATGGCAAGGCCACTGCCACAAAGAATGCGAGTCCTCCAAAGAAAAGGCGAAAACCTATCCGAAGCCATCTCGGGCACGGTTCCTTCTTCTTACTGGTGTACTTCATCTCCATGTTGTCAAAAACTACCATGACATAGATTTGGAATGTAGCTACGCAATTTATCAGTACCAGTATGCAAAATAGTCCCGGAACAAATTCTGAGATGTTTTTTCCATGGAATTGAGAAACTGCTTTCACCACTTGTGCATTTTTGAAAGGTACCTGCATAAAACATGATACCCTAGTCTGTGATCATATGCCAACATTAATTGAGATCATGTATAAAAGCTTTGAAAAATTCCTCACCTTGTTTCCATAAGCCCAATATCCACCAAGTGCAAGAGGAAATAAACACATGGCTATGAGTACATGTGATATAGTCACTCCACTCCACATTCTCTTATGAGAAGGATGTTTTGGGTCTGATGGCAATGTCCCCTGCATCAGTAGATACCTTTACTCCCACAAGCATTGCAAAATCAACAAAAATGGAAATGATCGATTTCAACGTCAATATAACCATGTAGGCTCCTAAAATTAGACATATGTTTGGACTTGTTTCTTGTGTTTTGACATCGACGTAGTCATTTTGGAATAATGTTGACAACTACGTTATGTCGCGAGACTCTTAATCTAGATGATACATTCAACAAGAGTCTTAAGATGTCATGTCACCATTCTCTGCCAAGAGAAATAAGCGCTGATGAAAATGAGCAAGATCAAACACACACCTGTATCTCAAGGATAACATTCTGACCTCTGAATGCAAGGAAAATGATGCCAACTGAATTCAGTACATCACTGAAGGACTCCATGGTAGACTTCGTAGCTGGTGGCGCATACGATACATCATTAAGCTTGCCCTTGCATATTGAAAGAGCCCATATCATGGTACAATATACAATTGCTGATGATTCCACCTCCTATGATGATTAGCTGCGCACACGTACCCCCGGAAAGATACATTACTGGGAACAGAGTTAGCAACTTTCCTAGCTTTGGACCTGAAAAGAATAAAAGATGTTCAGTCAATACATTACTAGCCATTTACTTGATTTGATAAAGAAGAAGAGCTTGTGGTGTTAACCAAAGGCAGTTACTGCAAGGTGGACGTATCTACTATAGCGAATTCCAGATTCAGACTCGTGTAATCCTACAAGGAGTGACATTGTGTAGAGCTTCCATGAATACACTATTGACAAGCATATGATTCCCCATTCCCTGCAACCAAACATTATCTGCTTCCTTGCATCTATACAGTAGCTTGTGATTAATTTAACTGTACGAGACTTTTTATTTCTTATGTTCTACAAAAACCAATTATTTTCATTTTGTTGAAGGATGTCGACATAATGTGTGCCTCTACAAACTAGGGTTTAGAGTTATAATAGGAAAGTGTTCTAGGTATTCAATTGTATTCGGATTCTATTACCTTTTGTATACCTTGTAACTCCCTATATAAAGGGTTCCTATTATCAATAATATACACAATTACAATTCTCCTACAACACGTAACACGTTATCAGCACGAGCTTTAACCCTAGCCAAGAAAAAAAATCCTAGTTTTCTAGAAGAAAACTTTTTCTTATTTTCTGCAGCCCTAAACAAAAACAAAAAAAACAAAAAAAAAATTTCTTTCTTCCCCGTCCTCACCTCACCGGCCTCAGTCCACGATCTCTGATCCTTGCAGATCGACACCATGCCTGCGCAGTCCACCCAGCGTCCACCGCCTGCATCACCGACCGCAGCCCTATAAAAAAAAAAAAAAACATTATCTGTACAGTCTCCAGATCGGCTTTGCATCAGACCTGAGGCCGGAACCCAATCAACCTCTCCACACGGGCCTCCTCCCTGCCAGCTTCCAGCCCAACGCACTGCTGCGCTCACCCTCGCCCCACGCCTGCAACAGCGCTGCTCCCTACCGGCCTCCAGTGCGTGCCATCGTAGACACAGCTCGCTGCCCCGCCTTGTAGTCACTGCCTCCAGCCCACCGGCCTCCAGTGCGAATCCCACAGCCGGCCAGATCGGCCTCGACGCACAGACCCGACCCAACCTCGCTGTAGACAAAAAAACAGGCCTAGGCTGAGAGAAAAAAAAGGGAAGCAGGCCTGGGCCGCGAAAAAGAAAAAAAAAAAAAAAGGGAGAAGGGCAGCCCACCAACTGGCAATTTCCGACCAGATTCCAGCAATCCTAATTTAGCTACACGTTTGCATCAACACGCGCGTGTATAAAGAATCGTGAAGCAAAGCTTCAAATTACCAAGTAAGTTTTTATGATTAAAGTTCCTGCTTTCTTGTCTTTTAAATTCCTTTATTTTGCTGCAAGATTTATATAATACGAACATGGTTCGATTATTTAATAAGCGGAATTGTGGGGATTCACGCTTAACGAACTAAGAGCGTTCGTAATCAATGAACTAAGAGTGTTCATAATAAACCACGAACTAAGAGCGTTCGTGAGCATAAAAATATTACGGACTAAGAGAGTTTGTAAGCTACAGACTAAGAGCGTCCGTGAGCATGAGAATTTGACCATATCAACATCATTGTTTCAGTCTAATCCAAATATTATTGGAAATCGGTTTCTTGGTAGCATAAAGGCTCGGAAACCTTATATTAGTTGTCGTGGAAGTTTTTACTCCTAAACTAATCTATTCTCCTTCATCTTTGAATGTCGAATGCAAACGTGCAAAAACCTGACTTCACTAAACCAGATTCCAATGACATTTGTTATCACCGATGGGTGAATAACGTCAAGAATCACCTCACTACTAATGAGATTCTGTGGAGTAGAGCTCACAGAATATGAATTAATTGAGAAATTCTCTCAACCTTCCCCGTCTCAACACTATTGGTTGCAAAGCAATATAGGCTTGTGTGCAATGCTAGATGGAGTACGAGGTTTCATCAACTTATGTCAGTTACTGAGTAAGTTGACAACATACTCGTGAAAAACCATAATTCAAATGCCCGTTGGAACTAAGAGCGTTCACGAGGTGAATTATAATAGCGCACAGAAAGAAGGGCGCAAGGAGCGGAATCCTAAAAGTTAGGGGACAACAAAATGGACGTGTGGGTTCATACAACCGCCCTACAAAGGAAGGAAAACCGCGAGATTGATAAGCGGACACGTGGCAACATTGGCCAACGTGGGAGAGGCAAAACAGGCTCCACCGGTAGTGGTGGTGCCGCCACCAACGTCCATGGAGGATGTCCAAATGCACAAGGTGCATCTCAATTAATGGGTGAGGTAATGCTATAGATGTGGATCTTTAAAGCATTGGTTTAAGCGCTAGAATACAAGTGTGGAAAGATATGAGAGAGCATGAGGCTCGTCTCGCAGCTGAAGGAGATGATGAAAATGACAACGACGTCAATCTCATCATTGCAGACTTCAAATCTAGCGAGGAAAACAACCATGTTAATCCGCAGATTTTGATTAAATAGTCTTTATTTCCAAGAATTATGTAATGGCAGTTATGCCTTCAATCAATAAATGACATTTTGTTTTAACTCTTTCTCACTTGGCTCACCTAATTAAGTATGATGTCTAGGAAAGTAATTGAGATCAGTGGTACTTAAGAGAGCCTCGCTCCACCGACATCTCTTCCTACTTTCCTGGTCATATTTGATTGGAGTCACTAAACGGATTGAGTGACTACAATCTGTCTAAGTTTGACTTTTTGGATTAGACTTTGGTTAAGAAACTTTGATGTAATCATTGGCTATTAATAAAGTGTCGATTCTTTTACTTAATGTCTTGGACATACCTTAATTCGAACTTTATTTGAAAGATATAAGAGCCAATGGTTTTCATGTGGAAACACATTGTGAGAATGGACAAGAGTTTCTTTGCATCACCTCTAATGACTACGGACATAAACGAGTATTAGAGAAACTTATGTGTCGCTCTAGTGGGTTGTATGCAACCACTATTCGAGTTATTGAATCCAACCATGTCATGAGAGACGACTTATGGGATTTTGACACATATAGGCTTTGGCATGACCATTTGGGACACCCAAGTCGTGACATGATGATCCGTGTATTAAAGACTTCACACGGACATCCATTTTCAGAACGAAGAAAAGTAAGAACCAAGAATTGGTTCGAGGAGCTGCACATAAGCCTCATGGAGCCATGATTGTTCAAGACCGGCCACACATGGCTGGCGCCGCCTACCCCCTGCAGCAAATACATGGCATTGACGCCATAAACCCTAATTCAACTCTTCTCTCTACTTCTCAAGTCCATTGTGACATTGTGGCTTAACCAAAACCTTCATTGGTTGATTATAAGGCCCATGTTTCTTTTTGTAAAGCCTGTTCTTTAGGATTGAGACCATCCTATGCAAAGGAGATTGAGGAAATAATTCCATTCTTACAAAGAATCTAAGAGAATTATGTGGATTGGATCAACCAACTTGCGGACCATATAGATGTTTTATGGTGTTGGTTGATACGCAAACACGCTGGTCACGTGTTGTGCCATTATCCACTTGTAATGCTGCTTATACTACACTCCTAGCACATAACATATGGCTACGGGCTCACTACCCAGATCATCCCATTCATTCAATTTGACTTGACAATGCTAGAGAGTTTACATCGAAAATTTTTGATGACTATTGCATATCATTGGGTATTGATATCAAGTATCATATTCCCATGTACACACCCAATTGGTCTAGCGGAAAAGCTACTATTAAAAGACTACGATGGTAGCCCGGACTTTGGTAATGCGCACCAATATTTCCGCTTGGGTTATGCAATATCGCATGCAGCTATGCTAATTCGTCTACGACTCATAGCAGCCACTCAACTTTTATTTGCGTTACAGCTAGTGACTGGGTTTGAGTGTCATATCACGTACTTATGCATATTTGAGTGTGCGGTTTATGTGCCAATTGCGCCGCCACAGCGCATCAACATGAGTCATTGCAACGAATGCATATATATATATATATATTTGTGTTGGACATAGCAGGCCTCCAACTATATGTCCGCCACGTAGAACCCTTGACAGGCGATCTCTATTTCGCTGGATTTGCGAATTGTCACTTTGATGAGATAGTCTTCCCGTCATTAGGGGGAGATTGGAACGTCAATGTTCAACAGGAACGACATGAATTGTCATGGTCTGTCCCCACTATGTCTCATCTTGATCCCCTAAAAGTGACGAGATCACATATACCTACTGTAAACATGCCTGCAAGGATTGATGTCCCCACAAGAGGACATGGTGCCACCCAGAGAAGATGGGTACGACACCACCACTATGGATGGTGGTATGGTGATGCCACAAGGTGGCATAATGGCGTCATAGGCCATGGGTTCCGCTAGAGAGCGTAATAAACCCATAGGTTCGATGGATTCTCGATCTAAGAAGAGAGCGAGTTTGGCACAACTTGATCCATTGATCATTGATACTCAAAATCCATCTCGTGAGAATATTTTGGATTGTGGTTATGTCTAAGAGATATCGTTGGGGGACGCCTCAATGTTAGAACCAATTCCTAAGAATATAGAGATCTCTACGAACTACACTAGTGTACATGAGGACGTGGAATTGTTGAGACCAATGACATCGAACCTTACTCCGTTGAAGAATGCCAACGTAGAGAAAATTGGCCTAAATAGAAAGATGTGATCCAGGTTGAATTGGATTCACTAACGAAGAGGAAGGATTTCGGGCCTGAAATGCCAACACCTCCTAACATAAAATTTGTTGACATTAATAGGTCTTCGTTAGATAGCGTGATGAGAAAAAGAGATGATAATCTCGCCTTATGGCGCAAGGCTTCTCACAAAACACCCTGGAATCTACTACGAGAAGACATATTCTCTAGTAATGGATGTCATTGCACTCCACTACCTTGTCAATTTGGTAGTTTCCAAATAACTGAACATGCAGCTTACGAATGTGGTCAATACGTATCTTTATGGGGATCTAGATACGGAATATAATGAAGGTTCTTGTGAACTTCATTTACCCAAGTCAAGTGGCTTTAGACCACGGAGCGCGTTTGCAATGAGGTTGAAACGCTTACTAAAGTGACTACTTGATTGGGAAGGGATATGATGAACTATGCCCACGCGTTTCCATGACAAGTTCCGGATTTGCAATTGTCGCGGTTTATGTTGATAAACAGAATTGGAACCCTTGTGAGTTAAGGAAAACCGCTGAACACCTGAAATCCGAGTTTGAAAGGAAGGACCTTGGGAGAACATGGTTTTATCTAGATTTAGAACTTGTATACCGTGTCAATTGATGCTTAGGCATTTTGATAAAGTCAAAGATGCACTCCCATGGTCATCCATAGTCTTGGCCCTAAAAGGGATCCGTTTCGTCCCATGGATGATGACGAAGACGTGTTAATAGCAGAAGTGCTTATTTATGTACAATAGGCGCATTATTGTACTTAGCACAATACAAGACTGGACACCTTAATTGTTATGAACTTGTTGGCTAGATGTAGCCCTGCGCCAACGCAACGCCATTGGATTGGTATAAAGACAATATTTCATTACTTAAAATGTACGATAGATATGGGCTTGTTCTATTCCTACAGAGAGAAAAGAAATAACGGAAGTGTGGGATCGGACTCCACAAGGCAAAATGTCACCTTCCATACTCCTTCTCCCCTCCATCAAAATGACAACGATGTCTTGATGGGTTTTGCTGATGTAGGGTATCTCTCTGACCCTCACAAAGGTCGCTCCCAAACGGGTTATGTCTTTACCATGGGAAGCACTGTGATATCTTGGAGGTCTACAAAGCAGACTCTTGTTGCTACTTCCTCAAATCATGCAGAGATCATTGCTCTACATGAAGCCGTGCAAGAATGCATATGGCTAAGGTCTGTAGTTAGACATATTCGAGGAACTTGTGTTTTGAAGTCTACCACAAATGAACCTACATGCATTTATGAAGATAATACAGCTTGTATTGAGCAAATGAAATTAGGTTTCATCAAGGGCGACAACACCAAGCATATATCGCCTAAGTTCTTTTATAATCAGCAACAACAGGCACTTCTAAATATTGAAGTGAACCAAATCCGATCTGAGAATAATGTAGCGGACTTATTTATTAAGTCGTTACCAAAATCCACCTTCGAGAAACATGTGAAGAGCATCGGATTGAGAAAGTTATCCGAACTCCCATGATTGTAGCAATCAGGGGGAGTTATTGACATCAGGGGAAGGCATGATGTCTACATGTTCAATCTCGAAGAGTGAAGGACGTGTTGTGCTCTTTTTGTCCTTCGACCAGGGTTATTTTTGTCCCACAGGATTTTTGTTACCTGGCAAGGTTTTTAACGAGGCAATGATCAAAGCGTCATCACCAAGTTTAAGCGGCACAAGGGGGAGTGTTGAAGGATGTCGACATAATGTGTGCCTCTACAAACTAGGGTTTAGAGTTGTAATAGGAAAGTGTTCTAGGTATTCAATTGTATTCGGATTCTATTACCTTTTGTATACCTTGTAACTCGGGGTTCCTATTATCAATAATATACACAATTACAATTCTCCTACAACACATTTGTAATTTTGTCCAAGTATGGACACACTTGTGCCTACAGAACTTGCTTTCAACATGGTAAATTTTGTTTTCCAAGTAATGCAACAACATTTTCCCTCTACGAAAACCCAGGTGGAATTTTTAGCCTATTTTATATCAGGATTCATCCTCAACTTGATATGTCAGAGCAAGTTCACCCGTAGTCAAGAAAAGGCAAAGTCGACAAGTCAAGAATTCGACCAGTCAAGTTACTATTCACTGCCACTGGACATGGGTTTCCACCCGTTTTTTCTTGACCGGTCAAAACTGTTCATCGATTTTAACTGTTCATACAGCTTAAAGGACCGTTGGAATCAAATTTCTCCTTATACAACGGTTGCTGGACACGTGGCGCAGTACCATTCGTCCCTGTCTGGCACTACAGGACAAAATCGTGACCCCCACACGGAAAGGCGGCTCCTGCTTCTTCCGTGCAGTCCACTCTCTTCTCCAACGCGTCTGGTAAGATGGAGTCAGTGGCTGACGTCAGCCACGTGGGGGGCGGGCCGAGCTGGAGCGTTTGCTTGACTGGTCAGGAGTTTAGTTAGGGCCTTGCCCTTTTGTTTCACCTTGGTCACGCAAAGCCAAGTTTTGGCTGGTGAAGAATCCATCGGTGGAAGATGAAAATTCCTTCAGCTGGGCAACACATCATCAATTCTGAGCTGGTGCCCGGTCAAGTAGAGACCGGTGGACTTGCTCTTAGAGGCAAGAGGGTAGCAATAACTTCTCATGTAAAAATAAATCAGTATCGAGTAGATCGAGTTCTACACAATTATCAAGCAAGTTACTCTCGTCATTTCTTGAGAAAAAAGCTCCAGAGATATGTTTCTATCAGACCAAAAAATAAAAAAGTTTATAAGAAGAACTTGTTACTTACCATCCAAGAGTAGCAAAAGCAACAGGTAGTAAAAGGGCTTGAATTCCAATTCCTGAAGACAGAAGATGAAATGTAGCAGAATAG
>LYNE01004877.1:20282-31379 GCA_001662545.1 Rosa x damascena
CTACTCACCTGGTCACATTTATTTTGGAATTACCGAAAGAAGTTAGACGACTACCATTATTTTGCATTAGCTATCATTTTGGATTAGATTTTGTTTAGTCAAAGAGAAAATGATGTAACTCCGTTGGCTTATGCATAAAATTTCAAGTTCTTTATGACTCCATTTTGATTTTGAGCATATGACTTTTGTGACTACGATGGCTGGGCCATCAGTATTAATTCAAGGACATAGAATAGCCCAAGTTCCACTTGCCAAATGGCACCTTAATTACTGTCACAGAAACTCTCTACGCTCCTGAGGCCAATCGCACCTATGAATAGCCAACGGATTTCATGCGAAAACGCATGTAGAGAACAAAAATGAGTTCCTTTGCAATACCTGTAATGATTGTGAACAAAGGCGCATCTTAGAGAAGTTTATGTATCTTTCTAGTGGATTCTATGTCACTATTTAAGCTATTAATCCAATAAAGTTATGAGAGAAGATCTCTAGAATTTAGACACATATTGGCTTTGTCACGACAAGATAGATCATCCTAGTCATGATATGATGATCCGTCTACTAAAGACTTCACATGGACATCATTCCTTTCGAGCGAAACAAAGTATGAATCAAAAGTTGATTTCTGGACTAAGTGTGACTGACGCAGCTGCCTAAAGGCACCGCCTCCGTCCACCACCAGCCTAGGGTTGTCGCAGTCCCTATCCATAATGCCATGGATGGCATCCATCATGGTGCTGGAGCCCTAGGTGATGCTGCAATCACCAACTTGCTTCAAATAGCGTTTCAGACACTCAGGCCCAACCAAAATTCTCATTGGTTGCTTCTAAAGCCTTTCGCTCGTTTTACAAAGCCCGTTCCTTGGGAAAATTAGGACTAAGACCGTCCTATGCAAAGGATATGAAAATACTCATTATGTTCTTACATAGAATCCATGGGGATTCTGTGGACTGATTCAACCAACCTACGAACGTTTAAATATCTCATGATGTTGGTTGACACGCAAACACGCTGGTCATGTGTTGTGCCATTGTCCACCTGTAAAAGCTGCTTATTCTACACTCCTAGCACATACCATATAACAACGGGCTCACTCCCCGGATCATCCTATTCAGTCAATTGGATTTGACATTGCTAGAGAGTTTACATCGAAGACTTTCGATGGTTATTGCATTGGGACTGATGTTGGACATCATATTCCCATGAACATACCCAAATGGTCTCGCGGAAACGACTACGATGGTAGTCCGGACATTGGTAATGCGCACCAATCTCCTTACATCCGCATGGGGTGATGCAATATCGCATGCAGCTATGCTAATTCGTCTACGACCTACCACCACTCAATGTATCTCTATGTTACAGCTAGTGACTGGGTAAAAGTATCGTACTTACACATATTTGAGTGTGCCATTTATGTACCAATTGCGCCGCCACAGCGCCCTATGATAGGTCTTTTCAGACGAATGGGCAACGACGTTGGATTTGAGATTCCAACAATCGTCCGCCACTTAATGCCCTTGCAAGGCGATCTCCTTACTGCTAAATTTGCGGATGTCACTTTGATAAGACAGTCTTCCCGTCGTTAGGGGGAGATAAGAACACAGATGTTCAGCAGGAACGACAGGAATTGTAGTAGTCTGTCCCCACTATGTCTCATCTCGATCCCTGTTAAAGTGACGAGATCACACAAATATACTGCAAACAAGCCTGCAAGGAAGGACGTCCCTATAAGAGGACGTAGCGCCACCCTACACGGAGGTAGGCATGGCGCCAACACCAAAGAGAGTAGTACTTTGGCGTTACAGGCCATGGCCCCAGCTAGGATGCTTGGGAGGCCGGTGGGTTCGAAGGATACTTTGGCACATTCCAATCCTTTGATCATCAAGACTCAAAATCCGTCTCATGAGTATCTTCTGGGTTATGGTTATCGTTGGGGGATGCCTCAACGTCAGAACCTATTCCTAAGAATATAGAGCTCTATGAAAATTACACTAGTGTACATGAGACGTGGGATTGAAACTCCATCATAATTGATGATGTAGTTGCGCATTTCGTCGCGCATGAGTTTGTTGAGTCCGATGATATCGAACCACGCTCCGTTGATGAATGAATGCCAACGTAGAGAAATTTGGCCTAAATGGAAAGATGCGATCCAGGTTAAGATGGATTTTCGGGCTAGGGATACCAACACCTCCTAACATAAAACCTATTGACTAATGGGTCTTCGTTAGAAAGCGTGATGGGAAAAAGAGATAGCAATCTCGCATTATGGCTCAAGGCTTCTCATAAAATGCCCTGGAATCGACTGCGATGAGACATATTCTCTCGTAATGGATGTCATTGCACTCCACTACCCTGTCAGTTTGATAGTTTCCGAATAACTGATTATGCAGCTTACAAATGTGGTCACTACGTATCTCTATAGGGATCTAGATACAGAATATACATGAAGGTTCATGGTGAACTTCATTTACCCAAGTCAAGTGGCTCTAGACCACGGAGTGCGTTTACAAAGAGGTTGAAATGCTCGCTAAAGTGACTACTTGATTGGGATGGGACATGCCAACGTGTTTCTATAACAAGTTTCGGATTCCATCGCGGTTCATGTTGGACATGATCTTCATTAGAAGCCCTTAAAGAGTTAAGGGAAACCGCTGAACACTTCAAATCCGAGTTTGAGATGGAGGATTTTGGGAGAACACGATTATGTCTCGGTTTGGAACTTGAGCATCGTGTTGATAGATTCTTAGGCATTTTGACAAGGTCAAACCTTCAAGCACCCCCATGATCGTCCTTAGTCTTGATCCTGAAAATGATCCTCTTCGTTTGAAGGATGATGACGAAGATGTGCTAGAGGCAGAAGTGCCTTACTTGAGTACAATAGGCGCATTATTGTACTTAGCTCAATGCATAAGACTGGACATCTCATTTGCAGTGAACTTGTTAGCTGAGGTATAGCTCTGCGCCAACGTGACGCCATTTTTATTGGTGTAAAAGACATCTTTCAGTACTTGAAATGTATGATTGATATGGGTTTGTTCTATCCCTACAAAGAGATGATGGATTCGAACCCATCAAACACCAAAAACGCCGCCAACGCTAGCCTGCGTTCTCTATCCCCACCCTAAAATGACATAAGTGTTTTGGAAGGTTTTGCTGATATTGGGTATCTCTCTTACCCATACAAAGGTCATTCCCAAACTAGTTAAGTGTTCACCATGGGAAAAGACCGTGATATCTTGGAGGTCTACAGAACAGACCTTAGTCGCTATATCTTCGAACCATGCAGAGATTATTGCTCTTCATGAAGTGGTTCCTGAATGTTTATGGATTGGATCCATAATTACGCATGTTCGAACAATTGTGGTTTGAAGTCTACCACAAGATGAGCCTACGAGCATTTAGGATAATGTTGTTCGTTTTGAACAAATGAAGCAAGGACATCAAAACCGACAACACCAAGCATAATTAGCAACAACAGACTCTCCTCAAATACCAAAGTGAACTAGGTTCAATATGAGGACAATGTGGCAGACTTGTTTACTAAGTCATTGCCCAAATCCACGTTCGAGAAACATGTGGCAAGAATTGGCGTGCGGAAATTATCTGAACTCCCATGATCGTAGTCATCAGGGGGAGACGCAGACATCGGGGGGAGATGTCTACATGTTCACCTCGAAACGTGAAGGGTGTGTTGTGCTCTTTTTCCCCTTCGACCGAGGTTATTTTTGTCCCACTGGGTTTTTGTTACTCGGCAAAGTTTTTAATGAGGCAATGAGAGAAGCACCGCGTTTGGGCAACACAAGGGGGAGTGTTCAAGTAAAACCCTAATTTGTGTTTGGCCCAAATTCTAGGTTACTTGACCTAGTGGTAATAGGGTTTAATTAGAAGAATCTAGAGATTATCTTTCCTTGTATGATTCAGACTTTATGCCATGTAATCCTCTATATAAAGAGGCCCCTATTATCAATGAGAATACATAGCGATTTCCTCTCAATTTTAGTTTCTCTACAACAAATTAATCATGAGTAAAAAAAATAGAGAAAATAAAATAAACATTAAGTAAAAATGATTAATATTTTTTTTTTGCACAGTTAAAACAAAAAGAGAAAATTAAAAAAAATATATAGAATAGTTCATGTTATTTTCTTGTTGAATATAAATTAATTTTTTTAACTCAATACCTTGTGTTTTTTTTTATTTATTGAAAAAGAGATTTATGTTGTCTGATTAAGGAGTTGATATATAATTAAAATTTATAGAGTAATCATTGAAATGACTAAGTTTTTTTTATTTTAAAGATAATAGTTTGTTTGCAAATTATATGAGTGATTATTTGAGGAACTTTAATAAGGTTTACTGAGTAAATTTAGTATTTAAAAATTTGATAAGAGATGTAAAAAGCATACGAGGTCAAGTGAGAAAATTTGGAGATTTCAATAGAAAAACTCAAATATATAATGGTAATGAAGTATATGCAATTGAGATTATGAATACCACCTGTCATGCTGTTGGTGGAAAGTGCAATCCTCTTTATATGGGTTAAGTTCCCAATATATTTGGGTATTCTTCCACTAAACTTGTTATCCTCCAAGTTTAATTTAAGAAGTTGTTTGCATTGCCATAACTTGGATGGAAGTGGACCATCAAACTGATTGTGACCCAACTTCAATACTTGAATATTTGGAAGATGTTGACATATATTGTTGGGAATTCTACCATCCAATTTGTTTCCATAGAAAGTTACAAAAGCCAAAGATGACATATTGAAGACACCCATAGGGATAGGGCCTTTTAAGGCATTATCTTGCACAAACAACTTTTCAAGTTGATTCAAGGTGCCGATCTCATTTGGAATTTCTGAAAAATCAACACACTCTAGCTTATACAAGATATATGATATACTTTATACTATTTCACAAAAATAAAATTCAAATATGGGGCATGTGGGTAACTAATTATCCATTTAAATCAACAAAACAGATGGAAGTCATACCTTTAAAATTATTAAGATCAAGGTAAATCGCCTTTCATGTTGTTAGGTTCTTGATTTCTCTGGGGATTCTACCTGTTAATAATTATTAATTAGATATTTGCTTATCTTAAAAATAGTGTGTCAAACATATATAATTGAATCATTACCACACATTGATTACATATTGAGAAAACTTATAATCTTATACCTTAACATGCTAGCTATGGTGTTAATAGATTAGAGTTTTAGATAATTTATGGGTAGGTACTTTAGTTGGTACGTACCTGAGAGTCGGTTATAACTCAGATTAATTACTTGCACAGTAGATAAGTTGAAGATGGTAGCTGGTATGGAACCTGCAAATTGATTACCAAGCAAACTGAATTCTTGAAGTTTGGACAAGGACCCAAACCATGACGGAATCACTCCCATAAACTTGTTGTATCCCAAGTTAATAAATTTCAACCGGCACAAGTGAGCCAATTCCTGAGGCAAGGTGCCCTGGAAACTGTTATTTCAGACATCCAGATCAACAAGAAATGATAAGTTTCCTAGCTCTGGAGGAATGGTGCCCGCGAGACCAAAATAAGAGAGGTTCAAGTCTGTGACTCGATGATGGCGTGCACCACAAGTGACCCCAACCGAGTTGCAAATATGAGTGGTGGTTGACCAATTGGTGAGGATCATGTTTTGAGGGTCACTGGAGATACGGGCTTTGAGAGCAAGAAGAGCATATCGGTCTGTGGTGATGTTATGGTTTGTTTGTGCTACCATAGTTAAGCACCTGGCCGCCATACAACAGAACAAGTATACCAGGAAGAACCAAGTAACTCTATCCATTGTGTTAATAATCGATATGCAAAGTGGGTGGAATTGTTAACTAAGACTGAGGAAAGTTACAAGAGGAAATGGTTGGAGATAGTCTAATATATACACACACTACTAAATAAGAGAGGTTAGCTGTCTGGCATTACTTTTTTTTTCGGCATATGAAAACTCACAATTACATGTCTAAAGACTTGACTAGTTAGATATGATTGACGAGGAAATGTGGGGATGAAATCATCAATCTAAGATAAGGTTCACAGTGGTAGACTTCATTTGGAAAGAGTGATGGAAATGTGTGGAAGACAAGCTGAAAGACTTGAACATCTAATGACCCATTTAAGTAGACTTCAGTGCTCTCCTTTGTCAATCAATTCCAAAGAAGACTCATTATTAGATGGCCTACTGACAGCAAGTTTCGTAGTGATTTAGTTTTTTTTCCCCCCAACCTTTTAGCTCTCCATGTAACTAAAAAAAAAAAAAAAAAAATTCGATTCATACCTCCAAAATTAATATTTAGACATCCTCATTTAATAGACCTCTAACTTAATTTTACAAATAACTAATATGCTATCTACACATCCTTAATTTTCCCACAATCTCCCTCATTCAATAAAAATAATAAATACTTTTTCTTATGATACAGATATTCTAAATACAACATCACATTAGACAAACGTCTAGAACATCTAATGGAGTTGCTCACAGGTTAGCAGCAATAGGTTTTGAAGCTACTCATGCTAGTGTATGGTTCGAACAATCACCGGAATGCATCATTGATGCATGTACTCCAACATGATTGTACAAGGCTCATTTGAGCATTTTAATGAAAGCTGTGCTCTTAATTCAACAAAAAAAAAAATACAACATCACATTATGTTCCTAGAAGCTATATTGTTGTGATGCCAACTTTCTGATCCTAAAGTCTAAAACATTGATACACATATTCCATTGGATAATTAAGTCTAACAAGACTAGCACCAAGTCTAGATTGTAATTTGAACTATGATGTTTGACATTCATACTACATGCTACGAAGGCAATCAAAAGTCTAGATAAGTAATTAGTACTGCAATTTTTTCAAACTATACTGGATGAAGGTGCAGTTGCTTCTATGAAACTTTTAGAGGATTTACAATCTACCATTCATACAAATGTCAAAAACCATTTCTACAAATCCTTGGAATTCCAAATGCTGTAGAACATGTTACTTAGGATTCCTAAGAACAATAATCACATAATCACAACGGAGGACATCCTGCTGATGAATCTATCTTTGTTAACCGATTGCACTTTCTTCTTGCCCTTGCCAGTTTTTGGGACCTCGGTGCACATCTCCTCAACATTCTCAAGGACCATCTTCACACAGCCAAAAAGCCTTCTCTTATTATGACAATTAATGAGGACCTGGGTGTTATTTTTGAGGAATTTCTATTAAAAGTCCTCACACAGCCAAGAAGCTTCCTGTTATTACGACATTTGATGAACTTGGTGTTATTTTTAACCCTCATCATCATGACAGAAAGTGGTCCAATATTGAACTCCTCTTCCTCATTCTTGGAACCATCTTCCTCTATTGGCAGACTCATATTGAATTACTGTGTAGGTTTCTACACTTTCTTGAAAATCTGAATATCAACTCGTCAATGAAGCGCGAGGTCTCTCAAGGAAGAAAGAGAGGCGGTGGAGAGTATGAAGGCAATCAGAAGTCAGAAACACAGTGAGTAAAGCTTTAGCACTGATCAATGTAGTAGGACATGAAAAATGATGGGTCTGTATCCTGGGATATCTCAATGGCCTGAAAGCAAAATGTTCAGAGCTGAAGATATCTTGATTTTTAAACACACAGTTTTGAAAAAAAGAACGTAAAGCTTCTAAACCCATACCTTGTGCAAATACTTCAAATTATGATGCTTTTCTCAGTTATTGAATCGTCACTTTCTTTCATAGATTTTGATGTATATCTTAGGGTTTACGTTGGAGGAGATAATTTTCTTCACATTGAAGACTAGGTGTTGTTCGTGGAGGTAAGATGAGACTTTTTTTTTCCCCGTCTTTTGTGTCTTTATTGGTAATTTGATATAAGTTAACAAAATCAACTATGACTTTGAAAAAGAGAGAGGTTAAAATGCTAATTTTTGGAGGTATGAATAGAACCTCCCAAAAAAAATAAAAAAACTCCTTAGGTAAGAATACAACCTTTTTTTTTAGACTAGATTAAGGTCTCGTTTGGAATTGCTTCGCTTTTAAAACAATCAGGTTTTGCCTAAAATTTTAGATTTTGTTGTGTTTGATTTTTTTAAGATTATAGGTCACTGGCAGCAAATTTTAGAAGCAACTTTCGATTAAAACACGATCTGAAGTTGTTTTATGTACTAACAACACTTTTAAAAGTATTATTCACCAAACACGAACATGTTTTAATTCACAGCTGATTATTCTCATAACACAGTAGCAACCGTTTTTTTTTTTGCAGTTTTTTTTTTTGTAAGTCACAGCAATCCCAAACTAGCCTTAAGAATTGCGTAAAATTCTTATATGATACATGAATTAACACAAAATGCACTTTTTGATACTTACAAATTTTTAAGGAGTCTGCTACACTATCCATTCGTTAGCACCTTTAGAAAATCTGTCCTAATTCCGTTATAGTAGAGATATATTGTAAAATGCTTCTTCTTTTTTATTTTTTGTAAAAATTATTTTAAACTAAATTAAAATAAATTTAATTAAGTTGTTAAAAAATAAAAAAAAAGGAAAAAGGAAAACAGTTGAAACACAACAATATCAAGTAGGGTTCCTCCCCGAGTTTCCTTTCTTCACTTCTAGCAACATCGAATTGGAATTCCTCACCAAACACCCCGGAATTGATTTGACTCACCAAAACAAAGCCACTCCTCAAAAACACCAAAATTATGTCAGAGAAGTTGATGCTGACGACTCTAATGCAAACAAGGGCGTATCTTCCCAGTACCCAGGGACGTGTTGCCTAGGGCTATTTGGGCTGTAGCCCAAGGGAAAATTTGGGCCAAAAGCTGCCAAGTAGGGGTATATAACCTAGATAAAAAATAAAAAAAATTATATTGATGTAGGTCGATATACTCTCAGAAGTCAGGCCCAAGACCGCAGGCCGCAGCCGCTTCAGCCTTCCAGCCTCAAATCCGCGACTCCAGAGGCGCTAGAGATACATAGAGTGCACATCGGTGCTTAGGTTCCTAAATACAAGGAATTTATTGCAATTTAGATTAACTAAAAAACATAGAAAAGGCTTAGAGCTAAAAAAAATCCCAGCCCAAATTAGAAAGCCCAATAGGGCAGCTCCAAAGAGAAGAGGCCCAACTCAAAGCTCAACAAGACAGGGTTAACCCAAGCCCAGACCATAACTCCACCACGCCTGCAGTTGCCCATGTAGCTCTGCCCAAGAGCCCCGCCACAAACCAGCACTTCTACCAGCCTTGCCATGAGCTCCGCCACGAGCCAGCAATGCCCCGAGCCCCAAGAGCCTCTACTGATGCAGCACCCAACCCTAAGCCCCACAAGCCGCACCGTCACTCAGACACTCCAAGACCCACGCCGCAGCTGGATCTGGAACATGCTGTCCCTGCACAGAAAGCCATCGCAAACGGCAAGATAAGCCGCCCAAAACTAGCCATCAACCAGTCTGCCAAACCACAAACCAACCCATCCTCTCTCCTGACCTCAGCCTAGGGCGTCAAAGTACTCGTTCGGCAACCAGCACAGTGATAATGCGGCTATGCTGGCGTTATCCATGGCCGCCCCGGACAGGGAATGATTTGGTGGTTGTAGTGGCTCTCTCGCGGTGCTAGGGCTAAGAGAGAGAGCGATTTTTTTTTTTAATATTACATAATACCATATTTTATCATACTTTCTTTCTTGGTTACATTCCACTCATAGTTATATTACTTCTTCCTATTTTCTTCCACTCATACCATACTTTTTTTTTCCCACTCATATTTCCTTTTTTGGATCAAATTGTCAATGGAAGAAATAATCAATTCAAGAGAAGATTGACAAGGAAACCTGTGGATCAAATTGTTAAAGGATGGAATAACCAATCCAAGAGAAGATTGACAAGGAAATGTGTGGATCAAATTGTTGAAGGATGGAATAATCAATCTAAGATAAGGTTAATTCATAGCAGCTACATACATTTCATTTGGGGAGAGTTATGAGAATGCGTGAAAGACAAGCACAAAGACTTGAACAGCAAATGGATCCATTTAAGAAAACTTTAGTGCTCTCCTTTGTTGGTCAATCGCAGAGAGGGCTCTCCTTAGATGGCTTCATGAGATCAAGTTTTGTAGTAATTTAGTTGTTATTTTTTGGGCTTTTATTCCTCCATGTACCCACAAAAAAGAAAAGATCAAATCCAAGGTTCATAGTAGGTAGGCCTCATCATTTGGCCAGCAGATCAAGTGGGCCG
This sequence comes from Rosa x damascena, assembly GCA_001662545.1. NCBI lineage: Eukaryota > Viridiplantae > Streptophyta > Magnoliopsida > Rosales > Rosaceae > Rosa > Rosa x damascena. Next base: position 30,530 of record LYNE01004877.1, read on the forward strand.
ATGGAGGCTCGCAAGGCCCTTAGGGCCTAAGCCCCGCGGGGCCGGCATAAAAGCCCGCAATAGGCCCAGCTCGGTGAGTAGAGGGCCGGGCTTGGTTTAGGAGTTTGAAACTCGACCTGGCCAATAGGTTCGGCCCGCCAAAAGCCCGCCAAGTCAAGCCCTTAAAAGCTCGCTAGGCCCTGCCCGTAAAAGCCTGTAAACTAATATATATATATATATATATATATGTCTGTGTGTGTGTGTGATCTGATGACTATATAAGAACCCATGCAGACCTTGTCTACCGAGGCCATGCTTGTTATGGTTTCATCAGTCAGCGAACCATTTGAATCCTTCCTAGGTTCTCCGTCCAATAGAGTGAGTTGCTTCTGCAGATCAAGAATATCCTCTGGCTGCAATATTAATTCAAATACAACAGGGAAAAGAAATATAAAGAAACATGAGTACCAGAAAGATCTTGTACATCACTGGAATAAATATTTCTAAATAATGCATCAATTGTAAAAGTAAATGGAGATTGGAATGGTCTACTCATTTCATTTCATAGTCATTTTATATAGGGAAGAAATTACAACGGAAATATTAATTACAATTATGATATTAAATACTGATTGATCTATCTTTTATGCTAATTGATTGGTAATCACTGATTCCTTGATTCCCACTTCGTCAGTTACTTTGACGAAGGCACATAATATGTTTTTCCTTTAACACTCCCCCTTGTGCCAAGTCAAAGACGAAATTGTCACACCCCGAATTTTGAAATAAGGATTCAAATTCGGAACATGACTAATAACAATACAAATAACGTTCTGAATTTTTCTCTCAGAAACAACCACTAGTTACACCT
>LYNE01004880.1:2534-31365 GCA_001662545.1 Rosa x damascena
GAGGGTGCTGAAGAGGTCAAAGACTCGAAGATCTTACTGGTTGTTTATATATGTGCTTCCTCATATATATGCTCAACTCCTTATCAGTTTTAGCCGTCTTTACTCCTTCGGCTTGAATTTCTTCAAGATACAGGTAATTTCACTGTTCTGAGTTTTATGCCAAGTCTCTGGACCTCTTAGAGAAGCTAAATTGCTTATATACAGAAAATGATGATTCACAGCCATGTGAATGGCTGAAAGGATTGCTGGACTTCCCAACACAAGATGATCCTCACCCCCTCAGGTTTGTTTTTTCTTTTGTGCTGACATTCCAGATGGGAGATTTCTTTTGATAGCTTGTAGTTTATTGATCTTCTTATGTAAATTAAGTTGTAAATATAGGTCCTCTAATTATGTATCTATTGTATGTGTGAATTGCACCAGGCTACTTGTACTGCTCGTATTGAAGCTACATGCATTCAGAATGGCATCAGAATTTGGTACGCTGCATTCGTACCCAATTTGTAGATTATATTATAACTTGAAGGTCTCGGTTTTCAAGTTGGACTGATTAGCTAAGTCACAGAAAATCTTTTGGTTAGTTACTTAAACCGAGGATGGAGCTTAGTCAAGAACATCTCTTCAATTGTCTGGACTTTATTATACTTACTGGGAAGCTATGCAAGGTTGTGACAATGAGCTGTCATTGGAGAAGTTAAACTCGGGATTGTTCCTTTGGTCTAACTAGGTTGTGCTAGCTCGTGTGTATCCTTCTGCTCATCTAACTTGTATCTTCATTGTTTATACAGGTACATCACTCCTGCCATAGAATTCTAGATTTGCATGATTTAGTATATTTGGTGTTTATCAGTTATTAGCAAGGAAAAAGAAGTGATAATAATGATGCATTATATAGACATGAGCATGAGGCATCAGATGGTTTTCTTGAGAGATTAATGCTTGAGTGTTAGATAGGTGATCATGACTGTCAGGAGCTTAAGAGGTCACAAACAGCACCAGTTAGAGACATGTTCTTAAAGCATTGAAAGAAGGCATGAGGATACTGAAGGCTGCCAGTTCGAAGACCTTCCTGGTTGGTTATGATACTCTTCTTCCTCTGATGCCGAAACTTGAGTCCCTATCAAGTAAATTTCAGAAAGATCGCAATCAGCCTTCTGTGTACGGAATTGGGAGTTTAGGCTTCAAAGTTCTGCTGGTTAGACTCCTAAAGACGAGATGACCCTCAGGTACTCGTCATGTTGTTTGGAAATTTCCAGAATAATTCAAAAGAAATCTTTAGGTAGCGGAACAAAACCTTATGTTACGTAGAATTATCATTTTCTTTTGATTCAAGATATAGTCAAGTCTGCTAATGTACCTATTGCAGAAGAAAATCGCACCAACATACATGTACAGCTCACACTGATTGAGGCTTCATTTAGAATGGCATTGGATTTGTAAAGCTGATGGAATGCTAATATGGTAAGCTATCTATGTCATAACCTGAAGTTCTCAGTTCATGTGTGTTTGTGGCACATATTTAGCTCTGTGAGACTGTGACTGTGAGACTGAGTTAAGGATCACAGATTGCTTTAAATTTTTTGGTTATTTGGGTGTACCTAGGTTGGACTGTTGGAGCGATGCATCTGAGGCACCAATCACACCTACATTTGGCAAGTTGTGGGGTGGCCATGACAGATCAAAGAAGGATAATTTGCTTGTAGACACGAAGCCTGCTTCATTTACTTTTGTTTCCGGCCACTCGTCACTAGGAGATTAATTCCTTTTTGCAGAGGATTGGGCAAGTACTCATGCATCGAATACTTGATTGGGAGTCCAGCCCAGCCCAGCCCAGGTCTCAGTTCTCTATTCCTTTTTGCTGATACCAATTTGCCTGTATGCTGATCTCTACTTGTGCAGAGAGCATAATCAAGGTATGAGTAACAGATTTTTTATTATTTTGCATTTAGATAAGTTGATTTTAAGGAAAATATATAGATAGGAAATTATAGGGTGCGAGATTGTTATGATGCTCTATAGTACTCATATGCTGTCATTCAACTAAAAAACAGTGATGAGCAGAGAAAATTCCTTTAGAAATCTGTACAGTAACATGACTATCAAAACTTCTACAGTTTACTGATATCAAAAAACATTTGTGGACTTTCTAGTACTAATTATTTACAGTATCATAAGCCTGTTACAAGTATACTATCAAAACAGCTACATGACTATCATAAGCCAGTTACAGTATCATAAGCCTGTTACAAGTAACATCACTATCAAAACAGCTACATGCCTGTATATACTTGCTTGAAGTTCTTGAGTTTTGAGTGTTTGTGGCATTGGCTTGAAATTCTTGCAACCAGCTTTATTTGATTCATGTCTGTTTCTTTCAAAATCATCTTTTACTATTTAAGACATGTCTTCATTTTCACATTATTTTAAACAAGTTTCTTACCGCAATCCAATTGATATATTGTAGGTGCAGTCAAACCACCATTCCTTGCAGGAGAATGTCAAGCAACGACATTACAACATGCAATTACAAACTTATTTTGTGTCACCCATTCGACTGATGGATGAGGCTATGTTACCTAAACTAGGTAATTTTTCTTAACCATCTTAAGTAAGCCTATGATACAAGTAGACTGATCCCATGGCATGAAATAGTTGTGTTATTGGCTTAAGACATTCAAGGTATGGAAGAAAAGAGTGGATATGACCATGAGGTCCATTCATTGAAAATTCACTTCTGCAATGTATTGAAGACTGAGATTAACATTTAGCCCATTGCTGCAACAATGTTGTTCCACATAGATTTATGAGTTCAACTGATTAGCTATCGGGTTCGGTATCACAGATTGCTTTTAACCTTTTGGTTGATCCGATGTATTAAGGATGGTGCCTAGCCAAGCAGCTGAGGCATCTCTTCGAGTGTCTCGACTTCATTAGGAAGCTATGCATGGTTGTGAGGTGTGAGGTGTGACTATGAGCCATCATAGAAGATTGTTCAACTTGGGATTGTTTCTTTGGTCTACATAGGTCGTGCCTTTGTCTGTTGTGCTGATTTTAACTTATATCTTCATATATTGTTAATAATATTCTGCATCCTCTTACGCAAGTTGTGTAGAATTTATTATTTTCTTTTGATTCAGGTTACTAAGTCTTCTGATTTTGTATCTAATGTAGAAGAAAATCGTACCAAGATACATGTAGAGCTAATATATATCTATATCATTTAGAAGCATTTAGAATCGCCTTGGAGTTGAAGCATTTAGAATCGCCTCTTGATTCAGACATATTAGCATTTAGAGCTAATATATATCTATATTATTTTCTTTTGATTCAGGTTACTAAGTCCTCTTGAAGCATTTAGAATCGCCTTGGAGTTGAAAGCCTGATTGAATTGTACCTTGGTAAGCTATTATATCTCTATATCATAACTGGTGCCTTGTGGCATGGAACTGCTGTTACTTGTGACTTAAGTTGCAACTGCATGCAGCTGTATTTTCTGAGATATGTCTACTTGCTTTTTATTGTATACAATTACTAGAGAGCATTTGTTTTGTCTATGTATTATTGACTTTGAAGATTGTTCTGTTTGATTATGAGTACTAAATCGAGCATCAGAGATTGCTTTTTACTTTTTTTTGGTTATTTGGTTGTACCTAGGTGGAGGATGGGAATAATGATCTGCCAATATTTGAGTGTAATCCCAGCTCGATCAACTTCCAAACAGGTCTCACTTCCCTATTAATTAATGTGACAGGGTGATAGACTAACATCAAATCACCGACATCTAACCTGCCGTATAGATTCTCTACTTATGCAGAGGGGATAAGCACTATATCTTCCTTCATCAACAGAATCTTCCTTGTAGTTTGTCCGTCAAACAAAGACAGTACGAGCTGAAATGAGTGAAGAACTGTTGACTGGCTTGAGTGAAGAACATCAACTGCCACAGAACCAGTGACTGTTTCAGGAATGAAGGTACGAATAACAAATTTATTCATTACATTGATCTTGCACCTTCTGGATCCCACTTTGTCACACTGAAAAATGTCTTCATAATAGCGTGTCATTCCAATTGAAAAAAAAAAAAAATTATGGACGGCAGGGAAACTTCTTTACATGGAACTGTTTATTACTCTCAGAAGTCTTGACAGGAAGATATGAAGAACCTTCATATAGAACTTCTAAGACAATTTCATATGCAAGATAATATGCATCTGCTAAACGTAATTACTATTCAGCATTTAGTAAGTATTAATACATTAATAAGTTTTTGTACATTACATTATTCATCAGCCTGTTAAAAGTCTATTGGCAAATGTCAAAATATGTCATTGGACATGAAGCGATTGTCCTATTCAGACTGCACTTTTAGGACATGCTCTTGCATGATTCCATCCTTATGACCCACATCCTTCTGTGACTTCTTAAACAGACCTTTCTCTATCTAGGGCAGTATTTGTTTCATCAACCACACTTCATGTATCTGCTGCAGAAGATACGCCACATCGAGATCATTTGCTGCTTCGGACTGCATACAACCATTATGATGCATTGCATCAGATGGTTTTCTTAAAAGATTAATATCAAGTCTATCATTGGAGGTCACAAACAGCACCAGGAAGAGACATGTTCTTGAAGCAGGATCGAAGATCTTCCTGGTTGATTGTGATATTCTTTTTCCTCTTATGCTTGAACTCAACTCCTTATCAAGAACACCCACGTCCCGCCTTTCGTGGTCTGATTCATCCACACAATGTGGCTAATAGTCATCCATCCACACTATGTGGCTATGAAATTTGCAGAAAGATTGCAAGCACCCTTCTGTGTAGGGAATTGGAATGTTAGGCCTCAAATTTGTGACGGCTAGACTCCCCAACACAAGATGATGACCCTTTAGGTACTCTTTTTTTTTTTTGTGTGCAAATATCAGATATGTAATTTGAAAGAAATCTTTAGGTACGTAGTAGAAGAAAACCTGTATGTTTATGTAGAATTGATTATTTTATTGTAATTCTGGATAGTCAAAGTCCTCTAACTATGTATCTATTGCAGAATAAAATCACCCCATTATACATGTACAGCTGAATTGATGCTTGAAGCATTGCGAATGGCATTGGAGTTGTAAGGCATGGATGGGAGTGGAACTGCATGCATATCACGTGTGAGTTAACTAAGTTGCAACTGCAAGTGGCTATATTTTCTGCAGAAGATACACATTTTCATGTCCACATCCTTTTTGTCATTATCTTTTACCAATTCTACACACAGAGCAGCTTGTTAGTATTTGTATTCTTTACTTTCATCATTGTTTAACATAGTCGAGCATTACAGATAGTTTCTAACTGATTTTTTTGGTTATTTGGGTGTACCTAGGTTGAAGCTGAGTCATGCAGCTGAGGTACCAATCGCACCTACACTTTGACAGTTGTGGGATGATCATGACTTGCAGATCAAAGGATAGTTTTCTTGTGGAAGCCTTCATTAATTTGGTTTCTATTCGTCCAGTAGGAGGTTCCCTTTGGTAGAGGTTATCAAAGTCAATTCCCTTAATTGCCACAGAATCTGGGTTTCATCCAGTAATAATGGTGCGAATAACAAATGTATTCGTTATATTGCATAAAATAGGTTCTTTTGAATAATTAATTGTCGTGGTGCTCTTGAACCACAAGAGTGTTGTCTTATATGATTTTACTTCTTTTGCTGTTATTCTAGCTGAGAAACAGTGATGGAATTGACTAGGAATCTATCACAGATACTTATGATCGATGCCGTCTTGGTTGTGCAATGACATTAATATTTTACAGGGACCTCACATTTCCAAGATGCCCCTCCACATGATGCACAGCTGGGAAGCTCCTTTGCATTTCAGATTTTTCAACAATGGTTTTAGAGCAAATTCTTGATTCCTTTCAGAAACTGGTACATGGAGATATGAGGAACCTTGGCATAGAAATTTCAAGACAGTTCTATCTGCTAGAGGTATGCTCATCTGCTGTTTCTCTTGCTGCTCTCTCCTCATTTTTTTCGTTTTTGTTTATTTCCTCATTCATTTTCTGGAACCATTACACAGACGAAAATGTCGAAGGTGATGCTGATAATTTTGGAAAACCTGGCAAAGCTGATGAAAAACCTTAAATCTCTCCGGAAAGAAGACCAGCAGCTCCAGCATTAGCGTTAATAAGTTTTCTGGTTTGGGATCTGGGTGTTGGTTATTTTTTTACAGTCACAAGAACTACAGCTATCATCTGGCCATCATTTGTTTCTTTTCTGTACTTCAGTTGGAGTGTGTGGTACTCTTTTTCCCTTCGTCCGGGAATTTTGTCCCATTGGGTTTTAACCGGACAAGGTTTTGACGAGGCCACTCATTAGCACTCATTTACATGTGGAATTGTCTTTTCAAGTGTTAATGAAACCCATTTTAATCAAATACGAAGAACTGTCTTTTATGCAAGCTCGCATTCGATCTTTCTCTTTTCAGGTGCCTACAGTATCATTATACTATTTATTCTACTTATAAATGAGTTCTGCCACTAGGTGATCTCGTTTTGACTCGTCTCATTATAGTCTGTGGAGGCCTTGATGGTACTCATAAGGTTTTTAATCATTGTGTGGAAGCCATCATAACAGTATTACAAGTCATTTTATCCATATCCCTAAATTAATATTTTTTTACCTGATCTGATTTGTCCATATCCATAATTCCTTGGCATTTTTCCCCCTTGTCATCTCCTTTCTTTTCCGGTGTATGGTACAGGTCACTCAAGAACAGTATTAAAAGAGCAGAGTCGACCCTTCTTTTTCTCTCCATTAATTCATTCATTGAGTCTGCATTCCAAAAGCACAAAAGAAAAGTTTGTTTCGGTCCGTGAAAGATCTTAAGCAGATTTTTTTTTTTAATCAACTAAAAGGAATTCATTCATACAAAATTGCGGAAGAAAATGTTACAATTAGAATTAACAATATAATCATGAGTCACTGATGGGTTTACTCATAACGCTAGATTATCGGACCTGAATCTATATTCCTAATGTCCGAAAGGATAATAAAGAAGTTATGTACTCGCTAGTACACCATGAGACTCAAAAAAAAGGTTTGTGCCGACCATGGAGACTCTAAATTTGAAAATGTCTCTGTCGGTAGAATAGCGTCGGCATACCAACCGGGTAATGGCTCTGAAGATGTACATGTGCTTGAGTTAACTCTACCTCCTGCCGAGTGAATACATATGATAGTTTTGACGAAACTCTGACATCACTCTTCAGCGGTGTTTTTATATTGAAGCATACTAAAATGATTACCGAGGATCGACAACAACTTATTACCAAGGAAACATAAAGCAATTACAAAGAAAAGACAAAAAAAAAAAGGAGGTGCCTCAACCAGGCCCAATCCCATGCCCAGGCCTCAAGGTGCAATCCGAGTCCATTGCCAAACTTATGCTCAGGCCCACTCCTCAAATCTCCCTCCCCTGTTACCCTTCGCGCTTTCGCCGCTCCCCGAGAACGTTGCATTCAGATTTCAGAGCGAGTCTTTTCCTCCTCTGGGGAAACTGTTGGAAATTTTATGATTTAAAATTAAAATATATTTTATTTATTTCTTTATTTATTGTGGGGATTATTTTCAATATTAACTTCATAATCTTATTTATGTTTTTAACCCTTTTCTATATTAATATGTAATGATTATTTGACCGTTATATGGTTTATGAGGCTAATTATGGTGATCGAAAAGTGTAGCCTATATAAGGGTGCATGGCTAGAGTTGGAAAGTACTTGTGGTCGTTATGTTACATAACGATGTGGGCAAACAGACGTGTGAGATTATTTGTGGGGTCGGTTGTCGTGATATTAATTCACCATAGTGCAATCACTCTAGCACATCACCATATCCATCTAAAGTCCTCTCAGATATTATACGATATATCTATTTTAAATATATACTATTTTGAGTGCACCGGTGATTAAGGTTCAATGTGGTTTAAATATCTAAACATCTAACGGTTGTAATCGAAAAGTGGTCTAACACAAATGTCTTCAACTAGTTTTCATTTTAGTGGTCCTCATTAGAATGGCTCCCCATAAATATTCATATGTATCATAATTTTAGTTTTTTTTTTTGACGATTAACAACATATATTAAAAACAGAACAAGAGTACAACAGAACCTAGCCAACATCAAAACCCGGAGGAACAAAATCCTGGGAAAGGATGATAGAACTATCAACTGACAACAAAGCTAAAAAGGAGGAAGGTGGATTGGAGACCCAATCAACAGGACACATCCTCCTGGAAGCCAAGGCTGCGACAAAGTCGGCTGCCTGGTTGGCTTTTCTGCTGGTCTAAAGCCAGCTAATTGAGGTAAACGACTCGGCCAAAGAGCGAATCTTCCAAATCAAAGGAGCTGCTGTCCAATCTACAGAATATTTGGGAAGGTTGAGGGCTGAGATAAGGGGAGCAGAGTCTGATTCCAAAATGAAGGAAGAAATATTCAAGGATGCAGCAAGAGAAAGAACTTCCAAGATTACCAAAGCCTCAGCAGCAATTCCTGATATAGCATAAAGAGACTTACTTGAACCAGCAATCAAATGACCTGATGCATACCTGACAATAGCAGCAATCCCACTAGAAAGAGACGTCGATTGCCAAGCCGCATCAGTATTAATTTTGATAACCCCAGAAGGAGGGGGACTCCAATGAACCGAAGACAGAGGTTGTGGACAAGGAGGAGCCGGTCTAATAGGAGGACATTGCAAAAATTCAACAGCAGCATCATAGGCTCTTCGGGCCACAAAGAAAGGATCCGGATTAATATGGTCAAATACACAGGTACAACGATGCTTCCAGATGTACCAGAGAAGAAATGTAATGTAAGTAAAGAGACGAGAAGTATCAGCAGTTGAAGAACAAGTTACCGAAGTCATCCGTAAAATCCACCTATCCAAAGAAGAAATAGAGTCCAAAGAGAAGCGAAGACCAATTGGATGGGCAAACCAAGCAGCCCGAGTCCAAGGGCAAACAAATAACAAGTGCTCAATAGTTTCACTTTCCATGTTGCACAAAGGACAGAGGAAAGAACGGGAAATATGTCTGCGAAACAAGGCATCTTTAGTGGCAAGAGATCCAGATAGAGCCCTCCACAAGAAATGTTTAATTTTGGGAATGCACTTCACAGACCACACAAACTTCCAAACCCTTTTATCGATAAAGTGAGAAGTATGAGGGTGAGAATGTGTAATCGGTGTGGTAGAGGAACGACGGAGATGATAACCAGAACGAACCGAGTACATCCCATTCTTCTCATTTGGCCACACTAAACGATCTGGAGGAGCTGAATCTAGCAAGGGAGTTGCTTGTATTGCCACCTGTTCCTCTAACTGAAGGGGCGGATGAATGGAACTAAGATTCCAAGTGAGAGTGGTGCGGTCAATAAAATCAGTAACACATATCGGAAGTGGGTTTGGAGGTGGAGTAGGATGCTTGAGAGGGAGAGAAGGAAGCCATCTATCTTCCCAAAAACGGACTGACTGGCCATCTCCAATCTGCCAGAGAATTCCATCCTGAAGGAGAGGACGAGCAGCTAGAAGACTGGACCAAATCCACGAGGGAAAACGTCCCCGAGTGGCCTGAAGAAAAGAACCATTAGGAAAATAGCGAGCTTTAAGGACCTGAACCCATAAAGCACGGGGGTTATGCATAATCCTCCATCCCTGCTTTGCTAACAAAGCATCATTGAACTCATCGAGAGAACGAAAACCTAGACCACCATCCCGTTTAGAGGAACATAAATGAGACCAAGTATGCCAGTGCATAGCCGAACCCGTGTCAGAACCCCACCAAAACTTTGCCAAAGCTGAAGTAATCTGAGCACATAAATTTTTGGGGAACTTAAAGCAGGACATAGGATAAGCAGGAATGGCAGAGGCAACCGCTTTAATAAGAACTTCCTTACCAGCAAAGGAAAGGGTTCCCGATTTCCAGCCACTAATTTTCTTCAAAATTTGGTCCTTAACATAACCCAAAGCAACAGATTTTGAACGGCCCCAAACCGTTGGCAAGCCTAGATACTTGCCTGGATCAAACACCACTTTCATACATAAAATGGAGGAGAGAAGATGCACAATATAAGGGTTGGTGTTTGGAGTGAAAAAGAGTGAAGATTTCTGATTATTAATACGCTGACCTGAAGCATTGCAATAGGATTGGATAATATCAGAGAACACTTCACAATTGGCTAAAGTTGCCTTCATGAAGAAGATGGAGTCGTCTGCAAATAGTAAGTGGCTAATATGAGGACCATTAACCCCAATCTGAAGGGTATGCAACAGATTACTTTGACAAACTTTGTTTATCATAATGGAGAGCACATCATTGACAAACAGGAATAGATATGGAGACAAAGGGTCGCCTTGACGAATGCCACGTGAAGGGGTGAAAAAGGGACCGGGTTTGCCATTAACCAAAACAGAGAGGGAAACCGAACGAATACAATTCATCACCAAATGAACCCAAGAAGTAGTAAACCCCATTTTCAACAGAACACTCTCCAAAAAAGGCCACTCCACCCGATCATAGGCTTTAGACATGTCCAATTTCATAGCAAAAGCACCATCAGAACCTGAACGCTGAAGCTTCAGAAAATGAAAAACTTCATGAGCGACAATCAGATTGTCTTGTATTTGACGACCACCAATAAAGGCTGACTGATTTTCAGAAATTAAGTTTGGCATAAACAATTTTAATCGGTTTGCCAGAACTTTAGAGAGAATCTTATAGGAAAAGTTACATAAGCCAATTGGACGATAGTCAGAAGCCACTGTAGGGGAAGGAATCTTGGGAATTAAAGCTATGTGAGTACGATTCATTGCTGCAAGAATAGATCCTGAGGAGAAGGATTCTGTGATGGAATCAGCAATAACAACATTAAGAATATCCCAATACCTTTGATAGAAAATTCCTGAGAAACCATCCGGACCAGGAGCCTTTAAACCACGCAAATCAAAAACTGCTTCCCGAATTTCGGACACTTCAATGGAACGAAGGAGACATGAGTTCATCTCAGGAGTAACTATGGGATCAACAAAATTCAAAGCCTCCCCCATATGAATGCACCCTTCTGAAGTAAAAACAGATTTGAAATGATGGCCCAAATGAGAGATAATAGCAGATTCCGTCTCCAGCCATTGACCTTGAGAATTTTTCAACCGAAGAATCTTGTTATATTGGCGACGCTGCAACGTAGTATGATGAAAGAAGGCCGTATTTTTGTCCCCCAGAGAAAGCCAATTAATACGAGAGCGTTGTTGCCAAAACATTTCCTCAAGCTTCCACAACTCTGCAATTCGATTAGTAACCCGGGAAATCTGGGCTGCAGAATCTGGAGAGGTACTCTGCTGAAGAGTCTGAAGTTCCAAATGCAGAGAATCAAGTTGAACCTTAGTATTGGGGAAGGTTTCCTTAGACCACACAGTGAGAGATTTACGACATCGATCAAGGTTCGAAGTCCAATTGCAGGTAGGAGATGGCCCTGGAAAATATTCCCAACTGCGCCGAATAACATCTGCACAATCAGATTTGGTTATCCACATCTGTTCAAAGCGAAAAAGACGGGGTGAGCGAGATTCAGTAGGCTGCAGGTCTAATAGAATGGGTCTATGATCAGAGCCAATTCTATGTAAATGAAACACTTGAGATTTGGGGAAGAGGTGGCACCAGGCGGAGTTACCCAAACAACGATCAAGTCTTTCTTTGATATGAAGCCTACCATGCTGATAGCAAAACCAAGTAAAATCAGGACCTTGGATGTTAAGATCTTGCAGCTGAACCTGGTTAATAAAATCATGAAATAAGGACATACGCCATGCTGCCTGAGGAATGCCCCCCCATTTCTCATAATGCCACAGAGTCTCATTAAAGTCACCTAAACATAACCAGGGAGCATGGTGAGCGGGAAACCTATTATACAGAGCACGCCAAAAGGAAGTTTTCTCATTAACATGAGGAGTTCCATACATCCAAGTTATCTTACAAGAGACTGCTTGTTGAACAAAAGTAACTAGTGTATGTACATAGCTAACAGAACTACTAAGAACTACAACTTGAACCGACTTATCCCAAAACAAAGCTAGACCACCACCCGTATTAACAGGATCAACAACAAAAAGATGGTCATACTTCAGTTCAGTTTGCCAAGAGTTCAAAACACTTTCCTGTTGCCGAGTTTCCATCAAGAAAAGCAGAGAGGGCCGATGTTGTCGATGAAGGTGACGAAGTGAACCACCTGTCAAAGATGGCCCCAATCCCTGACAATTCCAAGACATGAGCCTCATTGTGGCCGTGTGATTGCATCCGACCAGTCACCAATGTCGATTTCGGAACCACGAACAATCTCAGAAGAGATCAAGGTGGTTTGAGAATGAATAGAGAGATCGAGCACAGTGAAAGTAGATCGAGGGGCGGGCTTCAAAGCAATTGCCGAAAAGTCCGGCGGAGATGGGGCGGTGGAGGCGACGGTGGAGATGGGAAAGAAGATGCTGATTGATGGGTGTAAAAGTGTAAACTTGATCGAAAGTGATAGATCAAATTGAAGTGGATGTGGATCTGAGAATAAAACATAGGGAATGGTCGGGAAAGATGGAGTACGGATAAAAAGGCTAAAATTGGGGCGGTGGCTGTTAGTTGGTGGCGGAGGAGAGTGGTGATGAAAGGGTAGAGGTCAGTAGGACCTGGGTTGGCTCTATCCTAGAGCGAGACGCTCTCATCATAATTTTAGTTTAGCTATGTTCTTTTAACCTTTTTGGTTACCATGCTGCAGTGTGGTTGGAAGTTGGAACTTATTCAAGCAGCTGAGCATTTGTTTGAGTGTCTGGACTTTATTACAGTTGCTCGGAAGATAGGAAAGGTTGTGATAATGAGCTATCATGGCATTAATAGTAATTGTACATTACAATATTATTCATCAGCCTGTTAAAAGTCTATTGGCAAATGTCAAAACATGTCATTGTACATGAATCTATTGTCTTATTCAGACTGCACTTTTAGGAGATGCTGTTGCATGATTCCATCCTTACGACCCACATCCTTCTATGACTTCTTCAATAGACCTTTCTCTATCTAGGGCAGTATGAAAACCACGCTTCATGTATCTGCTGCAGATGATACGCCACATCCAGATCATTTGCTGTCTCGGACTGCATACAACCATTATGCAATGGTTTTCTTAAAAAGATTAATATCAAGTCTATCATTGGAGGTCAAAAACAGCACCAGGAAGAGACATGTTCTTGAAGCAGGATTGGAGATCTTCCTGGTTGATTGTGATGTTCTTTTTCCTCTGATGCTTGAACTCACTCCTTATCAAGTACACCCACGTCCTGACATTCTTGGTCTGATCAGTCATCCATCCACACTGTGGCTATGAAATTTTCAGAAAGATTGCAAGCACCCTTCTGTGTAGAGAATTGGAATATTAGGCCTCAAATTCGTGATGGCTAGACTCCCGAACACAAGACGATTAAGGGCACTCTTTATTCTGTGTGCAAATTTCCAGATATGTAATTTGAAAGAGATCTTTAGGTACACAGTAGAATAAAACCTTTATGTTTATGTAGATAGTCAAAGTCCTAACTATGTATCCATTGGAGAAAAAATCACCTCAATATACATGGACAGCTGACATTGAAGCTCGAAGTATTGAGAATGGCACTGGAGTTGGAAGGCATGGATGGGAGTGCAACTGCATGCATGTCACATGTGACTGTGAGTCAACTGCAACTGCAAGCGGCTGTTCACATTTTCATGACTACATCCTCTTTGTCATCATTATTTACCAATTTCTAGACAGAGCAGCTTGTTAGTATTCGTATTCTTTACAATCACCATTGTTTAACATAGTGGAAGCATTACAGATAGTTTCTAAGTGAAATTTTTGGTCATTTCAGTGTACCTTTGTTGAAGCTAAGTCAAGTTCATTGATATCTTCTTTTTATAAAACCAAATTGCCTGCTTTTCTATGTTATATAGACTTGTATGTTTGGAAGTGAAAATATTATACATGCGACAACACATTTCTCATGTATCCATACATGCGTGTATTGGATTTGAATTTCAAGAATCGATCTACCCAATACATGCGTGTACTGGATTTGAATTGATTTCTTGGATTTGAATTAATTTCGGATCAATAATCTACATTGATTAACTGCCTCCATCATTATGTGCAACATTGGATTTGCTTCAGATTTCGAATCAAACCACTTTGTTGTTGCTACTTACTAGCTAGCATATACAACTAATAATTTTGGTTTCACGCAATCAAGACTCATAAAATATCATTAGTCACGCAATGATATAAGATCTACGGGAAAAATGCACCAACAGTGTCCGGACACTGTGAGGACTGTCAAAATGATACCTGAACTTACAAAGTTATCAATGTGATACCTGGACTAATTTTTTCGTATCAACATCGTACCTACGACCAAATTCCGTCACGGAACCGTTAAATTTTGCACGTGCCACGCACGTGAGTCACTTTTTAAGGGTAAAATTGTCTTATAACACATTTTTATTAAAAAAAAAAACATAAGAAATTTCTTATTTCTTCTCTCTCTCCTCTCACTCCCCTTCTCTCCTCGTCAACACCACCGCAACCAACACCAGACCACACCAGTCGATCAGTTCAACCAACACCACCGCCGCACCCATCGAGCCCATTTCCTTTCTCGACTAATTCGCAACAGACGCATTTGTTGATGCAAAGTGATGGCTTCCGAATAATGCTTTAATTTCACGAGTTGACTCAACATCTGACTGAAATTAACGAACAACACAAGGCTGAGGACGCCTGTGTAGCATTTCATCTACCACCTTCTGGGCATCTTCAAGACTAGTGATTTTGGGTGGTGGGTCTCTCTCTCTCTCTCCCTCCCATGCTGGGCAACTTGGGTTGTTCTAGAATTGATTGTTTTGGAGGTTTGGGAGTAAAACAAGGCCAAGTGATTGCTGACTAAAAGTCTAAAACAGTAAAGTGACGGAAAGGCATACCTCTTCCTCCTCTGCTGCTGCGCCGCATCATCATCGTCTTCAGCATATCTGAGTCTCTCACTTCAAAGCAGTTGTCAAATAAAATTCGAGGATTGATTTTCTAGAAAGAGCTCAGTTCAATTCGACAAAGGTTGTCTCCACTGGAGACTCATTCAACACAACCAATTTAGTGATGGGGCTTCACCCATTTACACACTCTCTTCGCCCAACGGGTTTTGGTCCAAGCATCATGACGATGTCAGCTACAATCAGCTCCAGAAGGTACTCAAATTGATTGGAAATTATTGAAAATATGCTTGCCCAATGGGTTTGAGATTGGTATAGATCACTTTTGTGTGCTGTGTTTCGTTTGATGAGTTTTATGGGTGATTAGAGTTTGAATTGGATCTTATAATTTGATGGAGGGGTTGTTGAGTTTCTGTATGTGTGGTTGTTCATGTCGGGAAGAGGTGGTGTTGCATGTCGGGAGTGACAGAGAGAATGGCGGGGTGGGATTGGAGCTGTGATTTGAGAGTGAAGGGCTGGCGGGGTCTGAGTTTCTGATCAATGGTGTATACAAGGGGGTCGGAGGAGAGAACGAGAGTGGTGGTGGCTAAGCCGTCGGTGGCGGCGACGGGGGTGAACTTGGAAGAGCAGTTCGACAGGCGGAGCAGGGTGAGGAGGTGTCTGCTGTGATTCACCGTGGCCGTAATCGCTTAAGGCGGCGCCGGTGTTCTTCAAGGCCATGACGTAGCCGGAATGGCCCGCTACTGAGATGATTTGAATCTTGATGATTCAAATCAGGGGGAAGAACTCCGAAGAAGAAACCAAAAAAGAAGAAGAAGAGATAAATAAATAAAGAAAGAAAGAAAAAAAAAATTTGAGGGTAAATCGGTCTTTTTGTCCTCATTAAGTGACTCAGCGTGGCACGTGCAAAATTTAACGATTCCGTGACAGAATTTGGTCGTAGGTACGATGTTGATACAAAAAAATGAGTCCAGGTATCACATTGACAACTTTGTAAGTTCAGATATCATTTTGACCTCACAATGTCCGAACACTGTTAGTGCATTTTTCCCAAGATCTACTGATCAAATTTTAAAGGGTTAATGCTCATACACCCCAGATTCCTGAGAATACTTCTCATACACCCCAGTGTCTTATTTTTATTCCTCTTTACACAACTCTTTCTTTTTTCCATTCCTACCAACCCATCTTATCAAAATTCTTACCAGTAGTACCCTTCTTTGATGTCTCTGTCAGTTGGTTTTCTTTAAATGTCTGTTTTCTATTGTTCTGTTGAAACGTGGTGGGCCCATAAGAATTATATTTGTTTAAATATATACAGCTGTTGCATTCATCCTCTATTTCAAAGGTAAACAGTACACTTTACTATTCAGAATTTCGTTCATTAGTGACAGACTTGAATTAGTTGCTATCTGTAACAATACTAGCAAAGAATTGAACAAAGAAAGAGAAAAGTTGAGAAAATTGAAACATCTTAGAGAGAATCTTAAAAGAGAAACTCCAGATTATTGGAATATCATATTTAGAATTCAAGAAAGAATCTATAAAATTGAGCAAGAGATTGAAAGTCTCTTATATATGCTTAAAGAGGAACAAAAACCTCTTGATTATCTGAGCATTGGTTAGATCCGCAAATCACTGGTATCAGAGCTTGAAAACGGAGCTCAGCAGGGGAATCCCCGATGGGGACAATGTCTGATTTGATAATAGAGAGACTGAATTCTCTATTAATTTCATCTGATGAAAAATATCAGAACCTGCAGAAAGAAATGTCTAGATGTCAAGATCATCTAGAAAAAATTCCTTTGATAATCCACCAATTAGAAAAATTGAAAAACAAACTGGATTATATCAAAGAACTTCCAAAAACGGAGGAAGAAAAGCTAACGAGTGTTAGTAGAAAAATCAATGAACAGCAAAAAACGCTGGATTCTATGAAAAGTATACTGAAGGACAAGAAAGTGCCTACAGTAAAACCAAAGAAGGCTAATGGGTTTAAACCATTAGAAAGACCAGAAAAGAATCCTGTTCCAAACATGATTTTTCTGGAACCATCAACTAGTTCTACTAGTATTCGGTATGAAAAGCCGAAAGAAACTCGAGATGTCAACATGTTAAGCATCTTCGGGAAAAAGAAATGAGTACAACTCCTAAATACTGAAGAATTTGAATACAATGAAATCGAGCATGAGGTAAAAAATGCCTCAATTCCAAAGCTAGATCTCAAACAAATCTACAAAAGGGGAACCTTTGACCTAATGGATAGCCATCATTTCAAAGTACTAGAATTCACAACCCCCTCCACAACAGGAGAAACAGATCTACTAATGATCACTCCAGCTGAAGTTTCCCGAGCCAGATCAAAAAATTACCAATTTATGCATATTGGAGCAGTCCAAGTAGGCATAAAACTTCTAGCTCGAGAAGGCATAAACTGTTAGGTTCTATGTGTCTTACAAGACAATAGACTAACAGACTTTCAAGCTAGTTTGCTGGGAACCCTTGAAGCATCTTTGTGCAATCAAGTAGCGTATTTCAACTGCTTCCCCAACTTCTCAACCAGCTTGAAGGATGCAGCCCACTGTCTCCGACTGAGAGTCAAGACAGATGACATATCTATGAATGATATGCAAGAATTGGCGATAGTATACAGAATATACTATAAACTGATGAGCACTACAGTAGAGCCAAAGACAAGGATATCAAACATCCCTGGTCTTACTACGGGATTTCTCACCAGTCAGAAGAACCATTCACAGCAGATTCACAAGGTTACTTGGAAGGAAGTAACTTTTCCTATTGAATGGAAATTATCTGGTCCGAAGCTACCAGCAGAAAGTGCAAAAGCTAAAATCTATGAAAGTAGAAAGACTGGAGAAATCAGTCTAAATTTTGACAATCACAGAAAAAGTGATGTCTGTCCTGAGAATATCAGGATAAACAAAAATCTTCTCAGAAAAAGCTACAGCACTAAAGAGGCTAGTGTCAGTGGTACAAAAAACTCTGAAGAACCCTCAGAGTCTATATCCATCACTGAAGAAGAATTGGAAGCTGATCTAAACAGACCAGCTAATATGCTTAGAGCACAAAAGCTCTATGATCTCTATGAAGAAGCAGAGTCCTGCGGAAATCCTGAACGATTAGAAAAACTAATCGAAGACATGAAAAACTTCAAACCAAGAAAGGAAAGAAAACTCCTTCCTTATCAGGATATTGAAATGGAAGAAGGAGATAGCTCCAGTTCCAAAACAGTTATCATTAGAGAAAAGGGAAAAATCAAACTCCCTGTTCAGAAGGTCCCTATGGGCAGAAATGGAGAAAGAAATTCTCAAAGATTTGTCCCAGAGGACAAAATTCCCAGAGTACCAATTTCCAACTATGGTATCTGGCTAGATCTAGATAAAGTTCTAGACAAGAGGAAAACTCTTAACCAATGGGTAGACAGCCTGATGATGGCATCCGCTCTTACCCTTGGAAAATTTGAAGCTCCTGATCTTCAGATGTACTTTGAGACTACTCTCACTGGAGTAGCTAAGAAGTATTACTTCTCTTTCAAAGAAACTGCCAGAGGAAAAGAATGGCTGGATGAGATCAGAACTTCGAAATCTCCGTATGATTTTGCAGCACCACTATACGATCAGTTCTGTGGAGATCTTTCAAATTTCAGTGAAAAGGCTAAAGAAACGGCCAAATCAAATATCCATGCACTAAAGATTTGTGACATGAGATATTTTGAAGAATACTTGAATGAATTTCAAGAATATTACTGTACGATTGGTGAACTAGAGAATACTGATCTAGTCAACCTGTTGCACAGAAAACTCCCTGAACCATAGAGAACAGCTGTGAGAGAAAGCATAGCTGAAAAACCAATTGAAAGATTTTCAGTAGGAGGAATTGCCGACAGAATCCGGCAATTACTGAAAGAGCAATGCAAGGCTAATCTCAGAGCAAAGATGGCCAGGAAACAACTCAAATGAGTTGAAAATTTCTGCTATGGAATATTGGATGTACCCACTAACTGGGGATGTCATGAATCCAAGTTCCACAAGAAAAGAAAAGAAAAATATTACCCCAAAAGATTCAACAAGGGTAATAAGAAAAAAGATTGGAAATTCAAGAAAAGTTCCAATTACAAGAAACAACAGGAGGAAAATCCTAAGAAATTCTTCAAGAAAAAGAAGAATACTCATCAGCATAAACAACAACCCAGCAAGAAAGCTTGCAGATGTTGGTTATGTAAAGCTGAAGGGCACTATGCCAACGAATGCCCAGAAAAGGGTAAAAGAACTACTAAAGCTCTGTTTGAAGAATACGAGCCTATAGTAGAAACAGCTAACATGAAAGGCTACGAAATAGCCTATTCTGATGATGAAGAAGACGACAGGTCAGTATATTCTGCCTGGTCTGATGAAGACGAATCATCTGAGTCTGAGACAGATTCTGAAGTAGAGTACTTCGAATCCAGACAAATGAATGTCTTAAGAATCAAAAACTGGGAAGAAAGTAAGACAGAATCACTAATGTCTTCTTATCAGGTGAACCCTGGTACATTCGTTTGTGACTACTGCCTCTGTCACGAAAAGAATGGTTTCCCTATGTTTTGTGAACAGTCAAAAAAGACTTATCACAAAGACTGCTTCATAGCTGAAGCAAGAAGAAAAACCAAGAATGGCCTTGTCAGCCAATTGGTCGATCAAGAGTATGAAGAATATTTCTCTGAGAAAAAAGAGAAAGAAATAGAAACTCTGTTCCAAGACATCATGGAACCATCTTCCTCGAAAAAGGAAGAAATCATCGAAGAAGAAAAGATCGATGAAAATCTAAATTTTGAACTGGTTGAACCACCAGAAATTGTTCCAGAAGAATGCAAACCTTTCATTCCTAAGGAACAAGCTCAGGAAAATGAGCTTCAACAATCGAAGGTCGTCTCTACAAGTAGATACAGCAACTACATAGAGATTGGACTAAAATTCCCTGATCATAAAAAATATCATCTACATGCCTTTGTAGATAATGGATCAGGATTTACTGTTGCAAAGAGATTTGCAATTCCAGACGAACTCTGGAAAGAAGATAAGAAAAAATCTGCTACTGGTGTAACATTTGACGACAGTCACCTCACCATGAATAAAGTAGCAAAAAATGTTCATATCACCATTGGTGGCGGAACATTTATCATCCACAATGTCTGGCAATCTGAAGGCCAAGGCTCAGATTTCTTGTTGGGAAATGATTTCATTCTCCAACAGAGATTTATTCAGGATGAAGAAGCGATAGGCTTCAGGAAAGGAGAACGGGTGTTCTGAGCAGATAGGCTTACTCAAGCCAAAAGTGTGGTAGGACCCAACTTCACTACCCAATATCAGAGATCGCAACCGAATAGTGGTGACCTTACCCCCTACAAACCCAAATTTGAACCCATACTCCAAATCAAACAACAAGAAGAATTACTTGTTGAAGAATCTTCTGAAGAAGAAGAAGAAGAAACTAGTGAAGAAGAAGAAGCTAGTTTCATCCACGAGCATAACCTCAAGCACTTTCAGAATAAGCTCGAGTCTCAGAAAATTCCCACTCTTGAAAAAATCAAGAAACTCCTTGGAGAGAACATCGACACAGATCCTCAGAAGTTTTGGGAAAAAGACCCAGTGGTCTGTGAATTGAGATTACATGACATGAATGCTATCTGTCATGTCAAAGCCATTCCTCAGTACAAAGAAGAAGACCAAAAAGAATTCAGAAAGGATATTGAAGATCTCCTGAACAAGAGATTAATTCAACCTTCCACTAGCCCTCATCATGCTCCAGCATTCTACGTGAGAAATCATGCAGAAACCCTTAGAGGAAAAGCTAGAATGGTTATTGACTACAGAGATGTCAATAAAAAGACTGTCAAAGACGGCTATCAAATTGCTCAAGTACGAGTATTGATCAACCAGCTCAGCGGAGCCAAGGTCTTTTCAAAATTCGATGCAAAGTCGGGTTTTTGGCAAGTCAAGATGCATCCTGAGAGTGTGCCTCTCACTGCATTCGGAACACCACAAGGACATTACGAATGGTTGGTAATGCCTTTTGGTCTCAAGCAAGCTCCCTCAATCTTCCAAAGAAAGATGGACAACATCTTCAAGCATGTCGCGGAGTTCTGCGTCGTCTACATAGATGACATCCTTGTCTTCTCCAAAAACAGAGAAGAACACATGAAACACCTCTATGAGGTTGTAAAGCTGATAGTTCAGCATGGAATTATCCTAGGAGAAAAGAAAATCTTCTTTATCCTCGATGAAGTTGATTTCCTAGGAATAAACATCAAAAATGGGGTAATAAAACTCCAACCTCATATCCTTGAGAAGATCTGGAAATTTCCGGATAGAATTCCTGATGCTAAGAGTCTAGAGAGATTCCTTGGTGTCATAAATTATGGAAGAGATTTTATTCCTAAGATTTCAGGGTTAACAGCAATGTTATCTCCTAAAACGAGTTCCAAAAGAAAATGGAACTTCACAGAAGATGATGAAAAAACTGTGAAGCAGATAAAAAATCTCTGCAAAAACCTCCCTCCTCTTCAACAACCAGAAGAGAATGATGAGATTATCCTCCAAACAGATGCGAGTGATAATTACTGGTCCGGTGTAGTTCTGGCGAAAGCGCCTGGAACTAACATTGAAAAGATCTGTAAATTTTGTAGTGGCAAGTTCAGCCCTGCAGAGCTGAATTATCCCACAGGGGAAAAAGAAATTTTGGCTGTAAAGAAAACAATTTTAAATTCTCCAGCTTTTCTTGGAAAACCCTTTACTGTTCGCACCGATTGTGCCAGAGTAAAGAACTTCAAAAATTTCAAACTTGATAAAGCTGCTGATAGAGGAATGTTAGCTAACTGGCAATTATTTCTTAACCAATACGATTATGTTGTTGAATTAATTGCAGGAAACAAAAACTATCTTCCAGACGCCTTGACAAGAGAATTAGCCATGTTCAACAGAAGAGATGACGACGAAGGTCGCAATCCCAGAAGCAGAAGACCTGGGAAAGAACATGAAGACACAGAGGATCCCAAAGAAAAAATCCTCAAAAGATTCCTGCTAGGTCCAAAAGGACCAGCCACAACTGATCAATCCCAGGGTAAAGGATTGACTAGCCCGTCTCAAACGGCAAACGGTAAAGGCTCATCAAGACCGTTGACGGCTGTTGCTTTGCCAAAAAGCAAACCTACTCCAACTGGAGTAATTAATGTTTTTAATTATGAACTTCGAACTTTTGACACTGTTGTGTTCAGAACTGGCAGGAGACTCGCTTACCATCAAAAGGCAATTCTGGATAATCTTTTATTTGCCTTCCAAGAAAGAAGCAGTGGTCTAATGTTCCCAGCCCTCTTCGCCTTAGCTGAAGAACTTTATGAAAATGGCAGGCCACAGTTCGAAGAACTACAGCAGAGTGCTGTCAAGAAAGAAAAAATTAACTTCCTTGAAAGCCCAGAAAGTGCTAGGGTCCCTATCATGGCACTCACTGAAGCAGACTGGCATAAATTCCACAATCTAATAGGAAGGCACAATTCAGAAGACCTAGTTCCTCCAACCCTCTTCATCATAGCAGGACCATATGTTGGAAGATACCTGGTAAATGTTCAAAGTGAACATCCTCAAGACCACAAGCTTTGGCTTGTTGAAAATGGTTTTGTCCATAATCTGTGGACCAAAACTAATGATGATCTAAAAGGTTTGCCGCCCATCATCGTCAACACAGTCAAGAATGTTAGAAAGACTGACTGTACGCTTCGTCTGAAGTTTAGATCCACTCCTCCAGAATGGATTCAGCAAGCAAATGGTGAGGTTGAATACATTGCTCCATATCACTATGTGAGAATTATTCCGAGACAATATCTGCAACCTGCCTGTGTTGGGTACAATGGCCAACCAAACTCTAGCATCCCATGGATGAAGGCCATGGCTCTGGAATACATGAAGAAGATCATCTCTGAAGACCTCAACAATACCTTCCTGGCAGCAGGAGAAAAGACTATTATCACTGCTTACGATCATCCTGACGTAGTCAGCAGTGACCTATTCCTATCTCTCACCAGAAAAGAGATAGACTCAACAATGGCATGCATGCAGTGGGTGGACAAACTTGAAAACGACAACCACTACAAGATGTATGTCGACACAGACGTTGAAGACAATGCTACAACAGTCAGAATGGCCCAGGCAGACAACAACACCTTTGTCTTTGGCCACAACTCGGTGACTGACGACAACATGTAGCAGCTGGTGAAGAAAAAAGCACCAAAACAAAAAAGCAATTGTTCCCTTTTTCAAAAAGATACTTTTGCTTTTCAGAAAAGAAGAAGGTGAAAAACATTTCACCCAGATGCTTTTGCTTTTCCCTGTCCGACCTCCATCATCAGGAGCACTCAGAAAAGCAGAAGATCACGGAGTTGTTCTGTACATTTTTGTGTTTTGAATTCCAGTTTGAATTCCGCTCTCTATATAAGGAGCTTTAGTTTCATTTGTAAGGCATTCGAAAAACGGAAACATCAATCCGATATTCGAAACTAGCCATAGTAGTGTGCTTCCATTCTTATCTAGAAGTGAAGTAGTGTGCTTCAGTACAAGTAAGTACCTGTTCTCATTCTTATGGATAGCTAAACAGCTTTTGCTGTTTACCTGAGAATGAGGCTCTGAATGTTTAACATGTATATTATTTGAATAAATGAATTCATGTGGTTACTCATCCACCTCTTCAACAAATATCGTTGTCATTATATAGTTATCTTCATCTTTATTCATAGGTCACTATCCAAATGTCTGCATCTTGTAGAAATCTAAGGTTCTGATTGTACTATTCAACCGAAAAAACCAGTTTTAAAACCAAAACTAAGACAAGCAGCAGTGATTCCGCCTGTTAAAGTATCCGTTAGGCAAGAGGCCGTTAGGAGAAAAACTTGGGCATGTTGAAGGCTAGTTTTGTTTTGTCGTTTAAAATGATTTTTAGGTCAAAAAAGTATTAAGGAAAACCACGGGTTAATATAGGATACAAATGACATTTAAATAAAGACTTATCCCTGTTAGTCTTTTCTTAAAAAGAACAGTGTAATACAAAAGTATTGGATAGTTGAGAAAAATACCGGAGCCTTTTGGGTATACGGAAAAAAACCCAATTTTAAAAGTATTCTGCTCTTGAAAATTTTATAACTAGGATTTGTAGGGCTTTACCCCGAAGGGAGCCCTTCCAGAAATTCTCGAGGGCACTGAGCTTAACCCAGGCCCAGGAGGGGGTTTGGAAATAGTTTTCAACCAGCAATAGACGCGTCTCGGTTAGAACCTCATTAACTGCGTCATTGCCCCAAGCGCAATGATGGTTTTAAGAAGCCCATCGCTCTTTTTTTATACTCCCCCAACTGCTCTGCTTATTTCGATTCCCGATGTGGGACTAAACCATCTGACCCATATAAAGGCTGTTCTCTTTGGTCTCTATCCCTCAACTTGTTTACTGTTGAAGGTTTAGGAATTCAAACTCCTCCATAAAAGTACATATATATCAAAGCTTTCCAACTTGACCAACAGAGGAATGTAGAACGGAAATAATATCTTTCAAAATTGAAGGCTAGACCATATCAGTTACAAGTAGATCATCAGTAGTTCAGTACTCTGGAAAAAGAATCAAAATATTCCCTCGAGGGATAAAGGATAATTACGAAGCTAGCTACAAACATTAAGCGTTGATCTTGTGTACCTATTATATATACTTGTAAGAACTGAATTCCCAGTACTGGATAAGTATTATATACTTTAACACTATTGAGAAGAATTCAGGATGATAATAGAGAATGAAAACAAAGCCGGCATTCAATGTGTTCATACTTCAATTTTAATTCACTCAAAACAACTCGGGATCTATTCAAATCGAATGTGGTTGGTTCCGATGACTACCAACTCGGACTGGTTTCAATTTCAAAACTCATGGTTGGACGAGACATTGAGGCTTCAGCTTCTAAGTTTCAGATTACATCATCTTCGGATTCTTCTACATAAGCAAACTTCAATGGGACGGACACTTTTCTCAAGCAAGCTCTGGACTTCATTGGATTAGAATCATTATATAAACGAACTTTACAACATATTTAGCAATACCAACTAAACATTGACGCTGGCATAGTCGTAAAGTTTCACTTCAGTTTTGGCAAAATACCAACTATGGGTTTTTTATAGATAACCTATCAAATGAACGATGCTGACCTATTCGGAAAGTTTTCACTTCAATTTGAGGGGCACCCACAGAGGTGCGCCCTTCCAAAAATAGGCGTATGCCAATTAGAGCGCCGCGCACACGGTATTCTTTAGTAAAAGGCGAAAGAATAGTTCGCTCTGTGCTCAACGCATGGCTCCGTGACTTACTCTTACGAAAGCAGCTTTGTTTTATACTAGTAAAACGATAGGCTCTTCTACTCGTTTCCAATGTGGGACTTCTGGTTACCTTTCATTCCTCATAGTTTTAGTTCTAACAGTCCAACTTGCACAAACTTCACCTCTAGAATTCAGAGGCCATTCTTCTTCTCCCTCCAACAAAAACCATCCCTGCTTCTGAGTTCCTCAATCTGACTGATTTCACTACATAATTGTTTAATCCATTCATTGAAAAGCTTGGTGATTTAGATTGCTCTTCCTCTTCTTCCCAGCACAGACTTAACAGCTTCCTACTCTCTTATTCTTTTCTTAACAGCTTTACATATCCGTAAGATTTTATTCACTTTTCACATAACCCACAACTTTTAAATCCTATTTTACCATCGATCTGTTCCAGTCTCAGAGAACAAATAATAGACTTTACAGGGTTTAGGGTTTATTGCGAAGAAGATGAGTGGGGTAGGAAAGCCGGACTTTTTCTACAGAGAAGCTCAGCGCCTGGGTTATGTAGCTCGCTCCGCCTTCAAGGTAGTATTGACTAATTTACTTATTCAACCCAAAAAGTTGGTTTAATTTACTAAATCATCCATCTTTGAACAGCTGCTTCAGATACAGAAGCAGTACAAGCTCATAACACCAGGCTCTTCTGTTCTGGACCTTGGTTGTGCTCCTGGTGCTTGGCTTCAGGTCCTTTTTCATTTCAAAGATGCAAACTTTATGTTCACAATTGTTACTGCATACCTGTATGATTTGATACCATTTATGGGTTTTGCTTGATATTGGTAGGTGGCTTGTCAGAGCTTGGGTCCTATCAAAAATGGTGGCCTTGTTGTTGGGATTGATCTCAAGGTCTCGTACTCTTCTACTCTTATTTTAGTTCAATTTTTCGAGCTTTTGTGTCTGGTTTTCAGTACAGTTGATTACATAACTGGGTTTGTGAATGTGCAGAACAGAAGGTGAAGGTTCCAGCTATGCATTGTGATTCAAGGGTTCAAACTGTTTGTGCTGATGTTATGAAGCTCCCTAAAACCTCAGTCAGGGAACTTTCTCCGCAGGTTTCTTTTTCGTTGAATTAACAGTTGTGATTTATGGGTTCAAAATGCTTGCCATGATTCATGTCCTCAGTTTGGGGCCAATTCAATCTCCATAGGGACTTGTTATTCCAAGAATAGTGTTGACCCTTTTGGATTTCTTAGTTAACTGCTGCATGGCCTTCTAGTAGTTTTGAGCAGAACTTGTTATTCCAAGATTTATGTTTTGATACACCTGTTATTCTACTGATTATGTTGGCCAGCAACCTTGTTCTACTGCCACTTGTTATGTCTTTTCATTGCTTGCAAAAATTTTCAACAGTGAAACATCTTACTGTGAATTCCAACTTGAAAATCAACATTAGTCTTCCTTAAGTCAAACCATTTTCAGGATTTTTGACTAGTGTAGGAATACAAGGATTTATGATTTTATCATTGTATTTGTGCAGAAAGGGTTTTCTGTGATACTCTCAGATATGTGCCCCCTCGTTTCTGGGATAACAAGTAAAGATGCAGCTTTATCCCTCGAGTTAGGTATGCAAGCACTGGATTTGGCTGTAGGTGGAGCAGCATTAGCTAATTCCAACAATGAAACTCAAGTGGAAGGAAGTCTTGGTGGAGCAATTACAAGTTCAGATGTTAATGGTGTATTGAAAAGGGGTGGTCATCTTGTCATAAAACTTTTAGAGAGTGAAGATGTGCAAGGTTTAGCTTGTCCTAAACCTTTTTAAAAAAAAACAGGTATCTCATTGCACCTCTGTTTGGATTTGTTGTTAACTGCTTTCTTGCTATGTGTTCTGTAGATTTCAACCGCATTTGCAAACCACTGTTTAGAAAGGCATCATTGTTGAGGCCTAAAGCTACAAGATCATCTTCAAGAGAGATTTATTTGATATGTCAAGGTCTGCAGTCACAAGCAAGAACATAGAAGCAAGAATGTACCCCAATTGCAAGTGCAACAGATTGAACCAGATCGATTTTGCAGGAAATTGCAGTTGTCTACAATCATTTGTTTCTCAGATTGTAGTCTTGAGTCTCAAATCATGGTTTGTTTGTTCATTAAGCTGGCCAACTTCAGCTATTCTTGTAAAGTTTTTGCTCAAATTAGATATGTGTTACTCAAGAATGCATGGCTTGCATTATGGTTTTGACTATGAAGGCCGTACCCTTTAGCGATGCAAAGACTGGCTCTCTTTGATCTTTACTGAACTGAGCATTTTTGGAATAGAATCAGGATCATTCAAGAGATATATATTCCAACACTAAACACGAATGAACTTATGAAATTGTACAAGGGAAGATCAGAAGCACAACAACTGGAAAATGTAGATTGTATATTCAAATCTCTTCATGGGCGAGTGTTACGTGTTCTAGAATAGGAAAACACTACAAAATTTGAAACATCCTGAAGTAAAAAAGAATCAACTTAATTTATGTCTCTTGCTACTTATGTATCACTGTATCCCCACATTTACATTATAGACTACTTCATATGTTCAACACAGTCTCCTCCAATCTGAGTTCATCCTACTGACCAAAAACTTCTGTAACTTTGCATGATGCTAGAGAGTCTCATCGGATTTGAGTTCGTCCCAATGACCAAAGACCTGTTTCTTTGCAAGGTGTCTGAAATTTGAAGGAAATTATAGGTTAAGATCTCAGAGGTTGCAGAGATTTCTGAGCAGCTTAAAATTTGAGAAGTGTAAAGTGATTTGGATCAGTAATATACTTACCGGAGTTTTTACCGAAGGAAACACATTCCAGAATCTGAGAGTTTCATCCCCAGCACCAGTGACTATTGTCTGCAGAAAAAGCAATTTCAGTTGAGTTTATTAGTACAGAATTTCAGTGTAACATGAGATTTTGAGTGTTAATGAATGCTGAAGCTATGAAAAGAGAGATGCAATACCTGGCCGTCTGGTGACATTGCAAGGTACAGAACTCGCATGCTATGGCCAGTTAGAGTGGCAACCTATAAGTGTATTCCAACACGAGTTAGAAAGAAACATACAAGTAACTCCACAATTCTAGTCGACTGAAATGAGGATTTAGAGAGTTTAAAAACACTAAGAAGCTGAACCTTTGACATGGATGGATACTTCCAGACCATAATTTGATTTTGGGAATATCCATGAGTGCTAACTATCTCATTCACATTCTTACTCCATGCAAGATTGCAAACCTGAAAGTCAAGGTAGCAACAGTTGTGAGATATGGTCAGAATAGCAATAAGTATGTTGGTGCGCATAAAAGGTGTACAATAATAACCTGGCTTCCCGTGTCAACGCTGTTCAACTGGTGGCCATTTGCAGTGTTCCAGAAGCGTATACATCTGTCAGCAGTTCCACCTCCAGAA
>LYNE01004882.1:16966-28921 GCA_001662545.1 Rosa x damascena
CCCAATCCATCCTTATGTTTCTTGTCCAAAAGAACTCATACAATCTCATCATTTCTTCGGGAAAATATCCATCAATGATGAGAACTTTTTCCTTTGCGTTCCATGAATGCTTTCCAAGTCTTCGCCGCTGGTTGTTTACATGTTTGATTACATTTACAATGTAATGCAGGACACCAAAGCATGTGTCCTGATATGGCTTTCGGTGACTTCGAGTAGTAAACTGCGACTCCTTTTGATCAGCATTATACCAATAAACTGCTTCCAAAGCCTTATTTCCTCTAATCGACTGGATTATATCATAGGTTCTTTGTCGGCAAAAGTCAGAGTAGGAGCTCCTCCATGATTCCTTCAGTTGTTTGTCAACATCGTTCTCGTTGTCTTCGAGGTATTCTAAAGCATGCTGCACAAATATTAGCTTTGCAGATGAAGATCTAAATAGAAAATGTAACCTCAAATTATGTAAACAGGACAGGGGCTCAGGCTGTGAAGGAAGAAGAGATAGTAGTTTTAGAAAATTTGTTTTCTCTGGGGTATCAACTGTGGCTTCTGCTTGGGTGGTGGTGTAGTTGAGGACTTCAGGACATATACGAATATATTCTTGGATGGGAGTACTGTAATCAGATGGAAGCTCTGGAGCAGGGGGAAGCCTCACGAAACCATCAATGATTTCGATCGATTCGGTTGAAAGTATCCCAACAGGTCGTGATTATATAATGACTCCCCAAAATCCCTATAAAAAGAATCAAAATTGAATTCAAATCGTGTAGATATTGCTCGATTATATAATGACTCCCCAAAATCCCTATAAAAAGAATCAAAATTGAATTCAAATGTCCCCAAATTCAATTTGGGATTTTTGTGGAAACAAACCAGAGAAAAAATCAAAATGAACACGAACCCCATTCAACGATTGAAAGATGAAATATTACCTGAGCAAATGCTGGTAGAGACGGTCCAGCACAGCGAATGATTTCTTTTCAGGGCCCCAAGCAGAAAACGCGTAATTCATTTTCCGCCAGACTTCGAAATTTTCCAAATACAGTTGAAGATTGGGAGGATTCCACCTGGGAAATTCATCAGAGTTTCTCTCCATCCTCTTGCTCAAACCCAAAACCCAAACGCGCTTGGAAATTTCGTTTAGAGAGAGAAAGCTTCGAGTAGGGAGAAAGCTTCGTTTAGAGAGAAATGGAAACTAGCCGTTGTGGAATGTTTGAAGTCTGAGCGACGTTGCTAAGCTTTCTTAATTAAGGATGGAGGGATGGTTAAATATGTGAACTACCCATAATGCCCGCAGGTTAATGAAATTCTACAGTCTCTACTCATATGTCCCTAATGTATTGAGAGGGTATGATGGTAACTTCATTAATGACGGAGGAACCGTTAAATAATGTGAACTGCCCATATTGCCCCCAGGCTAATGAAACTGTACACTCTTCTACTTATATGTCTCTAATGTATGAAGAGGATATGCTAGTAATTTTACTTGGCCTGATAATGAAAGTGTTAGGCTCGACCTTTGACTCTTCTTATTCAAGTTTAAATTTAGTTATTGGAGATAAAAAGACATCAACAAGTATTACCTCAACAAATTTCATGCTCAAAAATGAAAAATGATTTATCAAACTTTAACGCACAAGCTGAGTAATATTGAGATACTTATAAAATTGTACAAGTTGTTCACTACTTCTAAGAGTTAAACGTGTGTCAATGTTCAATTCCAGCTCATTTTTTCATGGATCAAGTTAAACTCAAATTTTCTATACCAATTTTCCAACCCTTCTTTAGGACGATGTTTTGACATTCATTAATAGCATTCAACCTCCTATATTTGTTCACTCTTTTGAATTTTACAACATATGAAAATTTTGAACTTATCAATTACATATAAATAATTGAAGGAAATTTGTATGATACATTAATGTATTAATACTATATTTGATACAGAAGTAAACTAACTTTATGCATAAGTAGACTAACTTGACTTGATCCCAAATTAGTCTACCTCTGAATCAATCGAGTCTACCTCTATATCAAACTAATCTACCCGATGTATCAGTCGGTACATTAATGTACCATAGATGAACCCTTAACTGACTTGGAAGTTGTGTTTTGCTGTGACATGACTATCACGAGATGCAAAAGCACCTTGGTTTTGAGGCCTTAGGAACTATGACAACATAGTGACTATCACATGTACCACAAAAATATATTTTCACTCAATTTTTGTGCTTAAGAATAGTCAGTGCTTACCATGGGGTTAGAATAAGTAGTCTTATCAACGCAACTTCAGACAGAGAGAGATTTGTGTGGTTGGACTCAGTATTCAACGGTACAACCCTATCAACTTTGTCGCTTGCACCTGAAGAATAGCCTAAGGACTTGATCCTCACGTCCCCATTCTTGTTGAATTGGTAGAAGATCTACAACCCTTCCACATACCCAACTCTACCTAGGCCTTTCAAACTCCGACGAAGTCAAAATTGATTGAGGAATCACTATACTGGGCGGGGGGATAGTTAAAAAAAAATGGTACAAGGTTCAATCAGTAAAAGAGCAACAATAAGTTCTTGAAAATAAAGGCTTTAAAATAAATAGGGAAGAAACTAGGGTATATTGGACTATACAATTTATTTATTTTCTTAAAAAAAGAAAAATTACAGAGAAAAGATTCTAGTACAGTCAGTCTCTAACTTATTAAACAATAAAGCATTTCAAGCTGAAAGAGGGAGAGAGTCCCTCCAAACAGAAACATCAGAGTGATGGCCAGTATTAAGAATGACTTCAGTTAAGAAATTAGCTTCTCTCTTAATATGCTCGAACCAACCATGATGGAGTTGGCTGGAAAGAAAGCGGATGTCCCTCAAAATAAATCTAATATGCCAAAATATGCTATCAATCTTGAGTCTCCTTCAATCTCAAGATTATGGAATCCATGTAAAACAACAGCATAAAGACAGCTTTGATTGCAAGAGCCTCATAAGCTAGAACATCTTAATTTCCTAACTTTTTTAGAGCTGTTTTAACGAAGGATTTTCATATTCCTTTCTGAAAATGAATCCACCGGTTCATATTGGACTATGCAATTAGATATAGGGGGCGGTGCAGCCAAAAAAACTCACTTTGCCTAATTTTATTAACTAACAAATTGAACTTATTTTCAGCCATCCTTTAGGAAAACCACAATCTTTCTGAGTCAAATTTTAGCCAAAATAACAAAAAAGTCATTTTAGCTAGCCACTTTGCCCTTAGAAATATATCTGTATCAGTGCTATTTATTTTAGCTCATTTTAAATTTATATTATTTTTTAAATGAAGATTAAATAGCTTAAATGTATTTATAAATTACAATATTACATAAAATAACTCAAAAGGAATGTTTTAAATTATAGAGAGCCTCATCTCGGTCTCTCTATATTTAAGAACGAGATAGCTAAAAATTATAATAGAGAACCACTTAGGAGTTTGGTGCAGCTGTTAAAATAAACAAAAAGTTAAACATGTTCTCTAAATAGAAATTTTAAATACACACCCCAAATTACTTAATACACATTCTTGTTATTTTATATTTCAAATCAGATTTTATATGTAGATTAAATGACTAAAATAGACATCTACGTATTAGAAGAAAAATAATAATAATCATATCTTCCTTATATTATTCTATAATTATAAACACAATGAACTTCTATAAATTGCATTCTCATTTAAAACAAGAATAAAAGTTAGAAACCATNNNNCTGGCTCGAAAACCTTCCTCTTCATTAGAGAATCCATCTTAACATGGATCGCATCTTTCCATTTAAGCCAAATCTCTCTACGTTGGCATTCATTCATCAACGGAGTGTGGTTCGATATCATCTGACTCAACAAACTCATGCGCAACAAAATCCGCAACTACATCATCAATTATGATGGAGTTTCTATCCCACGTCTCATGTACACTAGTGTAATTTTCAAAGAGCTCTATATTCTCAGGAATAGGTTCTGACATTAAGGCGTCCCCCAACGATAACCATAACCCGGAAGATACTCATGAGACAGATTTTGAGTCTTGATGATCAAAGGATTGGAATGTGCCAAAGTATCCTTCGAACCTACGGGCCTCCCACGCATCCTAGCTGGGGCCATGATCTGTAACGCCAGAGTGCCACACTCTTTGGCGTTGGCTCCATGCCTACCTCCGTGTAGGGTGGTGCTACGTCCTCTCGTAGGGACGTCCTTCCTTGCAGACATATTTGCAGCTTATTTGTGTGATCTCGTCACTTTAACAGGGATCGAGATGAGACATAGTAGGGATAGACCACGACAATTCCTGTCATTCCTGTTGAACATTTGTGTTCTTATCTCCCCTTAACGACGGGAAAACTGTCTCATCAAAGTGACATTCGCAAATCTAGTGGTAAGGAGATCGCCTAGCAAGGGCGTTAAGTGGCGGACGATTATTGGAATCTCAAATCCAACGTAGTTGCCCATTCGTCTGTAAGGACCCATCATAGGGTGCTGTGGCAGCGCAATTGGCACATAAATGGCTCACTCAAATATGCGTAAGTACAATACTTGTACCCAGTCACTAGCTGTAACGCAGAGGTAAATTAAGTGGCGGTGGGTCGTAGATGAACTAGCATAGCTGCATGTGATATTGCATCACCCCAAGCGGATATAAGGAGATTGGTGCGCATTACCAATGATCGAACTACCATCGTATTCGTTTTCGCGAGACCATTTGGGTGTGTTCATGGGAATATGATGTCCAACATCAGTCCCAATGCAATAACCATCGAAAATCTTCGATGTAAACTCTTTAGCATCGCCAAGTCTAATTGACAGAATAGGATGATCCGGGGAGTGAGCCCGTTGTTGTATGATATGTGCTAGGAGTGTAGCATAAGCAGTATTACAAGTGGACAATGACACAACACGTGACCAGCGTGTTTGCTTGTCAACCAATATCATGAGATATTTAAACGTCTGCAAGTTGGTTGGATCAGTCCACAGAATTTCCACAGATTCTATGTAAGAACATAATGAGTATTTTTATATCCTTTGCATAGGACGGTCTCAGTCCTAATTTCCCTAAGGAACGGGTTTTGCAAAATGAGCGAGGTGCCTTAGAAGTAACTAATGAGGAGTTTGGTTAGGCATGAGCATCTGTGGCGTTATTAGAAGCAAAATATGTGACTACATCACATATCATGGTGGTGGAACCATGGAAAATGGCATCCATGGCGGCATGGCCATGGGAAGGAACATTCATGGTGGAATGGCCATGGTTGGCGCCGATTATGGCGTTGTCATAAAGGACTTTCGCTGCCCTACAACGGCTAAGGACAGCAGCAGCGCCGGATGCGGCGGTAGCGGCAGTCACGCTAAGTCCGGGAATCAATTTTCGATTCTTGCTTCTTCTCACTCTGAAGAATGGATGTCCGTGTGAAGTCTTTAGTAGACGGATCATCATATCATGACTAGGATGATCTATCCTGTCATTACAAAGCCAATATGTGTCTAAATCTAAGAGATCTTCTCTCATAACTTCATTGGATTTAATAGCTCGAATAGTGACATAGAGTCCACTAGACGGACACATAAACTTCTCTAAGATGCGCCTTTGTTCGCAATCATTAGAGGTATTGCAAAGGAACTCATTTCCGTTCTCTACATGCGTTTTCGCATGGAATCCGTCTGCTATTCATAAGTGTGATTCGCCCTAGAAGCATAGAGAGTTTCTGTGACAGTAATTAAGGTATCATTTGGCAAGGGGAACTTGGGCGATTCCATGTCCTTGAATTAATACTAATGGCCAAGCCATCGTAGTCACAAATAATTATGCTCAGAATCAAAATTGAGTCATAATGAAAGGAACTCGAAATTGTATTCATAAGCCAACGGAGTACATCATTGTCTCTTAACCATTAGGGGAATCTAATCCAAATGCTAGTTAATGCAAAATGGCAATTTCCCATTACATCTCTTGGAAAAATAAAGATTTAAACAGAATTGGCGATCTATCAATTCCAGCCAGATTTGTAGTCTTCAACCCTGCACTCTAGATCATCTTGTTGATCTTCTTGTTCCACATAGTGAGCTTCTCTTGCTTCACAGTATGCTTTGTAGGATGTGACAATTTCTTCACGAGCTCTACAAATGTATGCTCAATGATCAGACACTCCACATCGAGAACATACATCTCTTTGCTCAAACTCCATTGATTGAGGCGTTTTGAAAGCGTCATTTAGAAGGCTCTTAGTGTTGGTGGCCCCACCAACATGGCCAGGGCCAGAGGCGTTGCCTCCCTCTCTCTTTCCACTTTTACCTCTTCGGTTCTGTGTTTGCCTATTTTGGCGATTACCTTCTTAAGTAGAGCCATTATATGGACCAGAACGTCCAAATGTATTCCTAAGATTAGGGTTTCGCTCTTAGCGCCCTCTATTTGGGGCGCGACTATAATTGAATTCCGGAATATGCTCTGTTCCCACGGATCTCGAATTATAGTTCTTCACAAGGATGTTGTCATGCTTTTCAGTGACATTCATAGCTCCAATGAGCTCATGAAACCTTATGATTCGTCTTGCAGTAACATCGATTCGATAGTTCTTAGCAACCATCAATGCAGAGACAGGGAAAGTAGAGAGAGTCTTCTCAATCAACATCGCATTTGTGATCTCTTTACCACAGAATTCAATTAAAGATTTAATGTGAAGTGCTTCCGAGTTGTAGTCAAGAACTTACTTGAAATCACATAAACGGAGGCTATGCCATCTCACTTCTAGGTCAGGAAGCAGGGAGTCACGGACGTTGCCAAATCTATCTTCGAGTGAGACCCACAGCCTTCTGGGGTCTTCTTCATTCATACACTCGTATTGGAGCGAATCATCCATATGACGAGTCATTAGGATGATGGCTTTCGCCTTATTTGCCTCTAAAGCTGCTCTATTTGCTTCCAAAGCTTGAGCTTGCTCAACAGTTAGCACGTCCTGGCTAGGCTCGAGAATCGTATCCAAGATTTTATCGGCCTTGAGATGCTGGCGGATATCACGAAACCAACTGTGATATTCAAAGCCAGTTGTTCCCAATGGAGCAAAGTCCAATTTGTTCAGGTTACTCATCCTGAAAGAGAACAAGAAATTAGGGTTAGTTTCGGAGTGAAAAAGGCTACCACGAAAACAAATAAAATTTCTGAGCGTAGTCGCTTCCAAGAAATTTGATTCCAAGAGGGGTTGGATTAGATCGAAACAATGATGTTTGCGGTCGATCGTTTTATCTCAACAAACTCTAAGTTTGGAGAACTCTACAAGCTCCAAGCTTGGAGTGAGCACAAACCCCCACAGTTCGGCTTAATTTGGTCTCCCCTATGATAAAGAAAGGGGGTAGAAGAAGGGAGGTTGCAAGTCCCCGAGAAAACAAGAAAAGAATGAAAAACTTCAAAAAATGGGAACTTTTAGAAAAGTTTACCTCGCTAGATTGCAGAGCGAGCATCAGTCTTAGGCGAACAGACTAGAGAGATGGTCGCGGGGTCGTGGGGGTTTCGCAGGGTCGCAGGCTTGTCTCAGAACGGTTTGCGGGCGCTTCGCGGGAGTGGGTTCGGTGTCGCGGGGATGCCGTGAGGGTGCTGCAGGAATGCCACGATGCCGCGAGGTCGCTGGGTCGCAAGCGAGTTGCGGTGACACTGGGGTCGCAGGGTTGCGGTGTCGCTGGTGAGTCGCGGTGGTGAGGGCAGGCGAGTGAGCGTGAGGGCAGAAGGCAAGCGGGGCCTGCAGGCGCTGCAGGGGCAGTGAGGCTAACCTGGTAGGGTTAGCATTGAGTTGCAACGCAGGGGCTGCGGGGTAGTAGTAGCGCAGGCAATGCTAATCCGGTGGAGCTTGATCAATTTCTGGGGTTTTGGTTTCTAAAGCTTGGGTTAGGGCTCGTGCTGATAACGTGTTGTAGAGAAACTGAAATTGAGAGGAATTTGCTGTGTATTCTCATTGATAATAGGGGTCTCTTTATATAGAGGATTGCAATGCATAGAATCCAAATTATACAAGGAAAGTAATCATACATTGAATAGAAATCTAGATCCTTCTAATATAACCCTATTACCACTAGGTCAAGTAACCTAGAGTTTGGACCAAACACAGAATAGAGATTTCCTTGAACACTTATTTCTAAGCATCTATTTGAAGGGAACAATAATGAATCCTTATGGATATCCCAATAACTAACACAAGTAATTAATATGGTCAATTATATATACTAATCGGATTAAATAATAGCCTTAATGTAGTTAAATAATATTGTATTTCATTGTTTTTTAGTTTAAGGATAATTTAGGTAATTTGGGTTGTGTATTTAGTAAAATATTAGAATGAGAAATTAAATGGTAGGTGTATTGAGTAAGGAGTGTGTATTAAGAAATTAGGGGTGTGTATTTAAAACTTCTCCTCTCTAAAATAGAGAGTCTATCGAATATGCTCTAATGCAGAAATTGAAAACCCTTAAATTACGTTGACTAAATTTTAGGATTTGATGAGATGACCGGTAAATAAGGAAAAGAATGTGTTACTTTGATTTAGCATATTAACAAAGAATAGTAAATATGCGTATATGGGCATAATGCCATTATGGACATATATTGATCAATAAGATAAGAAAACCTTGAAAAGATTTGTATTAATTGGACATATGTAATGTATTAATAGTGTAAAATATTATTTCATTCCATTAAAGTTCAAAAATAATTAAGACTAATTAAGATAAAATTACACTTT
The DNA here is from genome assembly GCA_001662545.1 of Rosa x damascena. Taxonomy (NCBI): domain Eukaryota; kingdom Viridiplantae; phylum Streptophyta; class Magnoliopsida; order Rosales; family Rosaceae; genus Rosa; species Rosa x damascena. The sequence continues at coordinate 25,711 of LYNE01004882.1, forward strand.
TTTTTATTGGGAATTACACTAAATTTTGAAAACTAAGAATAAATAATGATTTTTTGAAAATTGAGAAGTGTCAATTTTATTTCATTCCATTAAGGTTTATAGCGAGTTAAGACTTAAAGACTAATTAAGAATCTTCTGAAAATCACCCTTCTCACCCTAAGCTAGAAACCCATATATTAGAGGATTCTAAAGCATCTCCTCTAAAAGATAATGAAATCTAACAAAAAAAGAAAAAGATAATGAAATCTAACAATTTAAAATAATTATACAATTTTAAATTATTAGTATAAAGAGATACACAAACTACGTACTCTTCCCAATCCAATAATAATTAGGTGTACTGTCATTCGAATCCGATTGTTATTAGGATGTAAATCCATCTGTGATAAGGAATGACATCTTTATATAAGGCCCGAAGACCCCGAACCGTATTATCATCCTTCTTTGGGAGGAAAAACACCATGACCGAAAAACCGTTAAACCCGGGAAGCTACGGTGAAGAAGATGAAGAAGAAGAAAGGCGGCACCGCCATATGCACACAAGCAGCTTGAAGTTGCTGGAGGAAGACGACTTAGTTAATAAGACTCTATATATTTGTATCTATGAACGTTATAAAACTGTACAAGTCGCCAACCGCTTTTGGGGTGCTTATGTTGTTCGCGCCATCAATCTTAGCGATTTGCTGACATCATCGCCGTCGGTGAAACTAGGACTACGGCAAGTGGCGAATAGGCCCATCGTACATCTCCGAGGTAAAGCTGGTTGCGGTGTTTTGGGCTCCAAGTTTGTTTTTGCCGGCGGCTTGAAACGCGACTTCGGACCGTTAGGTGCATTAAGCAGCGATTACAGCACAGACGTTTATGCCTTTGATACCAAGGACCCCAAACACGGCATAGTCAAGATGGAGGAGACTTTACACAAAGGGAAATGTCAGCCGTTAATGGCTGAGGTGGCCGGAAAACTTTACACTCTGTCCAGTGGTCCCCATATTCCTGGAAGTTTCGAGGTATTTGACCCCAAACAGGGGACTTGGTCGCCCCTGCCAAACTTCCCTACAGGTGCTCGCTGGTTCTCTTATGCTATTGCGGGCACCAAGTTGTTTGCGTCCAGTGAAGGGCACTCGATACACTGCTTTGACCTTGGTGCCGCCGAACCAAAGAAAGAGGAATGGAACAGAGTCCCCAGTATGTGCCAAGGCGGCCCTTTTCCATTTCAGGACAAAGCTCTAGTGCTGGACCTGCCGCAGCCGGAACACCATAACAAGAAATTAATGTTTACCGCTACCTGTGTCTGGCCCGGGACTAGGCTAGTAGTTTATCTCATGTCCTTGGATGAAAACCAAGAAAATATCAGTGAAATCCATGTGCTGAAGCGGCCAGAGCTCCCTCGTGAAGCATGGGACCATCATTTCTTCCATCTAGGTGGAAACAATGTTTGCATTGTCGCCACCCCTTTCAAAAACACGTATGAAGAGGATGTACGGTACGAGCCTGCGATTCATACCATACAAAGTGCTGCTATACCATTTCAATTTGAGTTTGATATCTCCAAGGTGAACGATGACAAGGAGAATTGTTTTACTGTCCGATTCCAGCCTCCTCGCATTTTCGAATACTATACCGGTCCATCCTGTTCCCTACCGCCTAGCCAACTTGGTTGCTTTGTGCTCTAATAATTGTACTAAATTGTTTTATGTTCATCTTCTGTGCTATTCTGTACGTATGATCCTTTAATTTGTAATCCAACTATCTATCTAGATTTCCTTCTTCTGCTTGGTTATTCCAGCTTGGTGATTATCATCCATCATTCATTGAATTTGTTGTGAAATATCTATCCTATGCCCCGCACTGCAATGACAACCAGACCTTGCAATTAACTAGAATGGTAATTACTTTGATCTTTTGTAGTAGTAATAGATCTTTGTTCGGCAAAACCAGTGATCTCTGAATGGGCCTAGATTACTTGATAGAGTATCTTGTCATTTGATTATGTGAGCAACGTAAAAAGTTTACATTTCTGGCTTGAGCAGCACTGTTGTTCTGCACCGAATTTATCGAATTTGGATTCACCACCAAATTTTGACAATTGTGATGATCAAATTTGTGATTAATTTTATCCCTATTCGTTCTAATACTATCGGTTGTGAATTTTGAAAGATGTCAATAGTTACACGAGAAAGCAACTTAATCTTTTTTTTTTATCCGCAATTCTTTTAAAAAGATGACAATATATCTCCGACTCTCATTTCACTTTGGTCATTTCATTAGTTTTAATGATGTTTAATAATGAATTTGACTGCAATAACAAAAATGTAGTGGAAAGTTAAATATAAGTAACTAAAGTTAAAATTTTCAAAAGTCAATGACTAAAATTTTAGATGGGTCATAGTGTAGTGATTATTTATGTAATTTTTTTGTTTGTTAACAAGAACCTTTTCTGTTGTATATGTCTATCCATCAAAGGGAAGTTGTCCTTAAAAATATGAGAGTATGTGACGAACTTTGACTTTAAAAAAAGGTTGCTTAGCCAAAAGAAATGGCAAGAGAGCGGTTTTAGATTGATGCGAAAGCAAGATGTGACAGTAGAGTGAAAGACTGCACGGGAAAGAGAAGCATTCTAGAAATTAAATGATTGAGCACCTAAGGAGGAAAAGAACTCATTTAATCTATTCATTATCCGACTGGTTATAGCACTTGAGTTATTCTCGTGTGACTAAATTGATTCTGATCCACGTAACCATACTACAGTCCAACAAGAGAACTTTTAGTCTTGAAAAATCTCTAACGTGAGTGAAGCTTAAATGTTCTCAATTCTTGTACTGCTGCGGTGAGTTAGACTTTGTAATCTCCAAAATGCTAACGCAAGTTGTTGTGATATTGTTTAAGTGAACCAAGATATGATTAGGGTATTTTTGGCATCATATTTTTGGGACCTTGGTTGAGTGGTTGTGCTTTTTGAGCTAGCTAAGTTGTTAAGACAAAGATGCTAAGTGAGTGATTAGGGTAAAAATGGATAAGTTAACTTTGCTCATCGATCATCATTGATTACAATTAGTCTTACTTAAAATGATGAAAATAACACTGCTGATCTACCATCATAGTTTATTGTTCTGGACTACAACATGGCAAATGAAATACCAACAAATCTGCGGAGCAAATATAAGAGTCAATCATATTCTTTTGAATCACCACATATACAATAAACCATACA
>LYNE01004883.1:0-10177 GCA_001662545.1 Rosa x damascena
ATGAGGCGAGGGATGGGCTACAACGCCTTCTGAGTCCCGACATCTTACTATCGGGCGCGTCCGCCAGAGCTCAAGAATACTTGATGGTTCTCCGCTGCGAGTGAACTATCACTGAGGCTGAGTTCACCGAGATATATGAGCTGCTACAGAATCTTCCTCAACGGATCAATGAAAGAGCTTCCGCTGCCGCGTAAGCTAGACAAGCTCAGGCCCACTATCGGGGCCTCGCACAACAGACAGATGCTTCTCGCGACTTCTTAGGAGATAGGGCTATCCTCGTTAGAGACTTGCGGATTACGCAGAATCACCTTCAGACCCAAATCCAGGAACTTCAAGCCCAATTGACTGCGGTGACGGCCCGGCTTGAGCATGAGGAACCTCTGCTAGAGCAACCTCTAGCTGCCTTTGAAGCGATGTCTCAAAACCTAGCTCAGGCTGGCGAAGCAGCCCGACAAGCGGACCGAGCTGCTGCCGATGCCAGTTTCCGCCTAGATGAACATTTACTCCGCCTGACCCATGCAGGTCGAAAACTTTAGGCCTCTTATGTTAGGCCCTTTTTGTTTTGTATGAACAATATTATAATTAACAAGTTGAATATTTAGCCCACTTTGTTTGGTCCAAATATCACTTTAAATCCCGATAGTTTATCACCTCTTTATTGATATCGAAACTGTTGAAAAGATAATTCCAAATTGGGCGGTTACCTCCTTGAAGACTGCTCTGCTTCCCACGCGTTTTCAATTTCCTTCATTTTCGAGATTCTAGCATTCAATTCCATTGATACTCTCATTGATGGCGTTGAAAGTACTTCAACTGCCCATCACGCGGTTGAGACTACTGCAACTGGAACTATAAATACCCGCACTTGGGGAAATCATGAAGCCAAGCAACCATGTCCCTTCCAGAGATAACCTCACAAGCCTTGCTACTTTTCCTTCAGTTTCTAAAATCTTCTTCCCATGATTTCATCCTTAGCCACAAATCCATAGGCCTCATGGCTTAATCTCAAGACCTGGGTAAGCCTCATGGCCTAATCTCAGGTCCAGTGGCATGTCTTCGGTCTCTAGAAATCCGGACGAAACTCGCCGGTTTCAGTTAGACCGAAGAACACGCCACGCTCCTAACGAGGCAGAACCATATTTTGAGGGGTCTGTCCCCTCCGATTGTCCGCGTGGAGCAGGAGGGGGAGAGGAGGAAGGCCACTTTGAGGCCTACTATTCTTCCTCCGCAGTCTACCTCCGGGGCCCGACTACGAGGTTCCTGTTTTTCCCCTGGAGGTAGATGTGGTTGTGAGTCGCGCTCGCTCTGGATATCATCTCCAACCCGGAGAACAGTCACCTGGAAGGGGTATGATGGATTATTCCCTTCCCTCTTCCTTCGGTACCGATGATAGCAGCGGCGACTCAGATCAGATGAGGATGTGGGTGAAGAGAGGAAGAGTACCAGCAGTACTGCTCAAATCCTCCTTGCCGCAACCAGATCCAACAACTTTTAAAATTTGTGTTTCTTACGATCTTCAAAGCCGCATTTGGCCTTATAATTGCAAGTGTAATCGTGTTAATCTGTTTTTTGTATTGCCTTTGGCCGCAAAGCCACTTTATGAATGAATGTTTCTTTGAGCAAAAATTAGAGCAAAAATCAGCAAAAAATTGCAAAAGATTGTTAACCTGAATAATAAAGCCTCATGTATAGGCCATCACGCACATTCTTAACACAATTTGTCAAGGATACACAAGTATGAATTTAGACTTAAAATCTGATGAATACAATAATACAGCCTCATGCATAGGCCATCACGTACATATGGCCTCAACTATAATTGCAAGTGTAACCGTATTAATCTGTTTTTTACTGCCTTTGGCCGCAAAGCCACTTTATGAATGAATGTTTCTTTGAGCAAAAATTAGAGCAAAAATTAGCAAAAAATTGCAAAAGATTGTTCACCTGAATAATAAAGCCTCATGTATAGGCCATCACGCACATTCTTAACACAATTTGTCAAGGATAAACAAGTATGAATATAGACTTAAAATCTGATGAATACAATAATACAGCCTCATGAATAGGCCATCACATACATATGGCCTCAACTAAAGCCTGAATATATAGAGAGTTGCCTCCCTAATGTTCATCGGTGAAGAAAATACATGAGTCGAAGGCCACAAGACAAAGGCCTGAATAAATACGTAGAGTTGATGCTAACCGATGAAGATTATGGATGTCCCCCCATCTGGTCAGAAGGTTGAACAGGTGGATCCTCGAACTCCCAAACACTAGGGTAGTATTTCTTCAGAAAACACCCGTTGATGGGGTTGCGATGGATGTCGCCATCCACATCTTTGAGGTGAAAAGCCCCGCGTTCCAAGATACGGTGAATAACAAAGGGTCCTTCCCATCGCGGAGTCCACTTACTGCGGCCGGTTAATTTCTCGTCAAAGGGTAAAACCACTTTCCAAACCAGGTCTCCTTCTTTGTAACTACGACCACGTGTCCTCTTATCATAGGCGAGGGCGATACGTTGCTTCTCCATCACCAAATTATCCAAAGCCGCTAAGCGCTGCTCACTCAAATCTTCATGTTCTTGCCACATCGCCTGGACATAATCTTCACCGATCAAGTGATACTGCTCTTGTACGCGTAAGGAATGAACGTTGATCTCCAGGGGTAAAACTGCGTCATGACCAAACATAAGTGCATTTGGTGTCGTAGTGGTGGGATTCCTCTTGGACGTACGATAAGCCCAGAGTGTCTCATACAAAGTATCGAGCCACTGTCGAGGGTTTTCTACCAACATCTTCTTTAACAGGGTAATAATAATCTTGTTGCTAGCTTCCGCCTGACCGTTGGACTGAGCATAATATGGAGTGCTGTGGATGAACTGGATGCCGAAATCATTGACAAGTTGCCCGACAGGACCGCCCATGAATGTTGCCCCCCGGTCTGAAACGAGTACCTCGGGAATACCAAACCTACAAAGAATGTTGTGAAAAATGAACTGGCGGATGGTGGTGCCAGAGGCCTCCTTCAAAGGTTCAGCTTCGACCCACTTGGTGAAGAAGTCAGTAGCCACGATGATGAACTTATGTTGGAGAGAAGAGTGAGGGTGAATCATCCCAATCAAGTCCAATGCCCAACCTCGCGCAGGCCAAGGCTTAATTATAGGTTGCATGGGAATATTAGGAACATGCTGGACTGGACCATGTGCTTGACAGTCTTCACATCCTTTGGCGAATGCAATGCAATCCTTTAAAATGTTGGGCCAATAGTAGCCATGTCTCCTAATAAGCCAACGCATCTTAGGTCCCGCTTGATGAGCTCCACATATCCCTGTGTGCGCTTCACGCATTAATCATTTTGCTTCACGGCCACAGACACACCGGAAGTCCATGCTGTTTTCCCCACGTCGTTGCAGCTCATCACCCCTGAGGAAGTAATTTAAGGCGAGAAAGCGAATCTTCCTGTCGGCTGTGGGGTCTGGTCGCTTAAGGTAATCGATCAGCGGGATGCGCCAATCCACATCAATAGGTTCTAGCACCGCGATCACTGGATCGTCAGGTGGATCAGGCCGTGCGAGCCATGAAGGTAGTGTGCGACGCTCGACTTTCAGAATACGCTTGCGAACCCCATACTTCAATGTAATGCCTGTGGCCAGTTGAGCAAGCTCATTGGCTGCAAAATTGCGCTCGCGAGCGATGTACTCCAAATCGGCGTCGTCAAATTGATCCAGAAGCTCAATGGCGCTATTCAAATATGGTACGAGCAACCAACTGACACATCTGTATTTTTCTTGAAGCTAATTTATCACAAGCTGAGAGTCGCCGCGGATGTGAACGTCCCTCACTCCTAGCTCCAATAAAACTTCAAGCCCGATAATAAGAGCTTCGTACTCTGCCTGGTTGTTCGTACATTTAAACTCCAGCTGGAAAGAGTAAGAGAAAAGATCGCCCGCTGGATTTTCTAGAACAATCCCTGCCCCTGCTAATGTTTCCGTTCTGGAGCCATCAAAGAATAATATCCAGGGCTGCAAGGAGACTGTGGCTTGATACCAAACTGCGTACTCCAGAATGCACGCCAAGTCTGGTCGAGTTATAGTCGCGATCGCTATTTCTAACTCCTTCATTGCGGGTATTTCCAACATAGGATGATGTGCCAGAAAGTCCGCGATGGCCTGTCCCTTTACAGCTTTTTGAGGTACGTATTGTAGTGAAAATTTCGAAAGGGCCAGTACCCATTTGCCAATGCGGCCTCTCAAAATAGGTCGCGACAACATGTATTTGAACATGTCAGTTTGAGCGATGATGCAGGTAGTAAAGGATAACATGTAGTGCCGCAGTTTGCATGCTGAGAAGTACAAAGTAAGACACAGCTTCTCCATAGAGGTGTACCTTGTCTCACAATCTGTCAGTGTCCGGCTGAGGTAGAAAATAGCATGCTCAACACCCCCTTCATCGTCCTGAGCGAGTAAACTGCCAATGGAAGCTTCGGCCGCTGATATATATAACTTCAATGGAAGCCCGGCCTTTGGCGGAACCAGCACTGGCGGGCTCGCTAGGTAATTCTTAATTTTGTCGAAAGCCTCTTGATGTTTAGGCTCCCATACAAACTCATTCTGTCCCTGCAACTTCAGCAATGGCGAGAAAGGCTGGATTTTACCTGCAGAGTTAGAGATGAAGCGTCTCAGGAAATTGATCTTACGCATTAAACGCTGTAATTCCTTCTTCGTTCGCGGGGGAGCCGCGTGGATGACTGCATTAGCCTTGTCTTCAGGGACCTCAATTCCTCACTGATGGACAATGAATCCCAGGAAATATCCTGCCTGAACCCCAAACACACATTTAGCGGGATTCATCTTGAGCTTGTGTCGTCGCATTCGCTCGAATACCTTTCTGTGATCTGCGATGTGGTCCCCTCTTTTCCAGGATTTCACAACTACGTCATCGATGTAAACCTCTAGAATTTTCCCCAGGATATCATGGAAGATTAGGTTCATGGCTCTCTGATATGTCACGCCAGCATTCTTCAGTCCAAAGGGCATGACCACATATTCAAAAACAGCCGCGAACCCGGGACACCGGAATGCGGTTTTATGTCTGTCCTCTTCAGCGACCGGAATTTGGTGATATCCTGTAGTGCCATCTATGAAGGACAACAATTCATGTCCTGCTACGGCGTCTACTACCATATCCACGACCGGCATGGGGTAAACATCTTTAGGTGTAGCAAGGTTCAGGTCTCTGTAATCTACGCAGATCCTCATCTTGCCATTCTTTTTCCGAACGGGCACTATATTAGATAACCACTGATTGTATTTGGCGACCTTGATAATGCCTCATTTATGCATTTTTTCGACCTCCTCTTTGACGAGGACTTGGGTTTCTGAATTCATTCTTCGCGGTTCTTGCTTCATGGGCCTCTTGTCAGGGAGCGTTGGTAGCTGATGGCAAACCAAATCAGGTGACAGGCCGGGCATGTCCTCATACTTCTCCGCAAAGCAATCTTTAAACTCTAGTAACAAATCGGTGAGCCTCTGTTTCTCGCTAGGCTCTAGGTAAGCACTGATAGCCACTTCCATAGGCTCGTCTACCGTTCCCATATTAACTTTTTCAGTAGGGTCTCTGACTTTAGGAGGCGTATCTTCCAACGCTGCCGGAGCAAGCTGAATATCTATTTCGTCCTCTCGCTCCTAATTGGAAAGCTCTTCATTGACGACCTCCAAGGTCGCGATTCGATTGTAAGCCTTTTTTTCCACCAAGTATGATGACAGTCGTTCGTATAGCGAGTGGAAGGCCTCTATTCCTTCCTCTGAGAGGTCGCAATTCATTAATCATTCAAGGATTTGGGCACAGCGTAGCCAGGTCTCTCTAGGCCTTCTTTTGCGAGCGTAAGCCCCCACAGCGCCAATTCAGAGGCCGTCACCCCTGTGGGGCGGCCTTTATCATCGATGCCACTAACCTGCAATGGAGTAATGGGTTCCAAATAGTACCTGGCATCTATATAGTTCGCGGAGACTGGGAATGGACGAGGGTCCGCTTTGATCACCTCAGCTGTGTCTGTCTCTCTGTTCCACATAATCAGCTCCTGATGAAGTGTTGATGAGACGCAGTAACTCCTGTGGATCCAGTCTCTGCCCAAAATAGCACTGTAGGCCGCATAGCAATCAGTTACAAAGAAAGCATAAACCCCTTCTGCTGGGCCAACCTTAATGCGTAAGAACAGCAATCCTAAGGTCTTCGTTACAGTTCCCGCGAAATTCTTGAGCGTAAGGGATGTAGAGTGAATCTTCTCCCTCTTGATCCCGAGCAAGTGCATGGTCCTGGTAGTGACGACATTAACAGCGGCTCCGGTATCAATCATGATTTTACTAACTTTGGTACCGCCAACCTCTGCCGTGATATATAGTGGTCTCATGTGTTGGACCATAGTTGGCGTTGGCTTAGAGAAGTTCATGAAAGGCCCTTTGTTTGGAGCCTCCTCTGTTTCATAAAGGACAGCTTCTTCCACAGGTGTCGTGGCCGCCGATGTGACCTGCAACGGCTGCGCATTCTCTTCTTCGGCTTCCACACAGTCTTGAGCAGCGACTGGTAGTGCATATCTCGCGGGGAGTACATAAACCATATTGCAAGAGGCGTTAGTCATATCTGTCTCCTCCATGTCATCTTCCAAGTCAAGCTTAGGTTCCTCGATAGGGGTATCGGCCTGGAACTGCTTAGCCAAACAATCTACCAGCGATCCTTCTGTAAGGCCATTTACTTCGCATTGCTTAAGCTCTTGTACCACGGAAGCCTGCTTAGGAGTTTCCGGTTCCATGCGCTCATTTGAGGCAGTGACGACTATACTTTGGACTTTCTTGGGTCTCCACTGTAAAGTGTTGGTAGTCCTGTCCTTGCCCCCCAGTCTCTCAAAGACTGAAGATTTGGCTTCCGGTTCTTTGCGAAATAACCTGCGCCTGACATGTGGTTGCCGAGTTGGCGAGCTCTCGTTTCGTTCAATCGGAGGTGTCTGCTCCTCAGTAATCCTACAAAAAACACTGGGCTTTAATGCCCCTGTTAGCGAACTCGCTTGTTTGCTAAAGCTGCAGGGAGGCCTTAACGGTTTAGCAACTAATGCCTCTATTTCTCTCTGATACAGCTCAGGTGACTTGACCAGCTGTGAAGGCTTAATCAGGCCCTGGTCCAGAGCCTCTAGCGCGCGCTTAGCTTCCCCAAACCGGCGCTGCAGTTTCCTCTTCTTGGAAGTGCTTATTTCCACTGCCTTCCCCTTTTCCCTGGTGTACCACTTTCCCTCCTTGATGGTGGCGGTTGACGCCGGTGGGATGTAAGGCTTGGTCAGCACGTCTTTGCCCTTGTTCGTGTTTTTCTCTTCATGTTTCTGATCAACCGCGGCCGCCCTCAGCTTCCTGAACAAATTGGAGTCCTTTGGGGATGGCGGTAACTCTGTTTTCTCTCTTTCTCTCGGGCTAGAAGGCTGATAGTTCCGTGATGACGAAGCCCACTTGATGAGCGGTAGAGAGCCAAAGCGAAATATTTGCTCAACCTCTTCGTGTGATACTTGAATGCCGCACTCTTCTTTGCATCGCGAGCATAGGACCACAGGTGAGGTTTGACTGACTGATTTAGCTTTATCTTTTGCTAGTGTGTCATCCACGGCGGACTGTTCACCTCGCTCTTTTGAGCTCAAGTCTAAAGTCGGTTTCCTTTGCTTCTGCTTGGTCTAATTCACATCGACCATATTGATCCCAGTATCAGGGAAGGGGTCCAGGTCTACTAATGCTACCGCCGTGACCAGAGCTTCCACCTGTAAACTGCCGTTATTAAGCCATACTTGAATCTGGTCTTTGAGTTTCACACAGTCCGCGGTGTTATGATTCCACAAATTATGAAACTTGTAGTACTTCTTCCCTTTCAGCTGTTCTGGTTGAGGAAAAGGTCCAAAATCAGTCTTCACCATCTTCGCGGTGATCATTTCGTCGAGAATCTCATGCGCCTTGTTGGCATCATATGTATATGTCGCGAACTCAGGTTTGGTGAAGGCCACCGATTTGAGCTTAACAGGTTCCTTGGAAATTTTCAGTTGCTTCAAGGCTAGATTCTTTTTCCCGATTAACTCGTAGGCAGCGACATCATTCTCCTCTTCCTCGTCGTCATCCTGGACCACCTCTTCATTGTTATGATGGTAGTAAGGGTCATAGGTAGCCGGCTGGTAGCTCAGGGCCGCTACGGTACGATGTTTTCCTGGCACGTATGTCCCCCTGGATGCATTCTTCCTTGCATCTGTTTCTCTGAGGAGATGCTCGAAGCTACCCACCTCTGTGATGAGTTCTCCCATCGACTGAATCATGCTGCCATGTTGCTTTTTCGGTTGACGTGGTTCCAAACCCTTGACCGCCAACTTGACTAACTCTTTCTCAGGCAGGATGACGTTTAGCTTGGCTTTCTGGATTTGAAAGCGCTGAAGGTAGGCCACCGCTGATTCTGTAGGCTGCTGGACCATTTGGGTGAGAGAAACCAAGTCTACCTCAGGCTCGATAGTTCCGAAAGTTTCTCGGAAAAGCAGTTCCATTGCAGGCCAATTCGCCACTGTTCCCGGTCGAAGCTTGGAAAACCATCTGAAGGCAGCGCCTGAAAGAGAAGTGCCAAAGATCCTGCATTTGAGGATATCATCGTTCTGGTATTGGCCGCATTGTACCCTAAACCTGGCCAGATGTGTCGCGGCATCCTCAGTGTCTTCCCCTGAAAAAGTAGAAAATATGATATTCTTCTAGCCCCTGGGAAAAGGTGCAAGCTTGATATGTGGTGGGAAAGGTCCCTCATAGACCTCATCCGGTTGGGCCCTAGGGTTAGCCAACCTGATCATCTCCTCTACCTCATCACGTCTTACATATTCTAGACCCGGAGGAGGAGGTGGTGTCGCCACAGTCTGGCGAGTAGCCTGCACAGGTATTGTTTGATTCACAGTCGCCGGCCCCTCTCCGACGTGTATAACGCAGATAGTAGCCTGTTGTTGAAGAGTCACCGCTGGCGTAAGCGTTTCCTTTGACAAGGCTGTTATCTTGATCGGGGTGCCGGTATGGTCGATCCTGTAATAACTTCTTGGCAGTTCCTGATATACAATTTCTGACCCATCGCTGTCGTATTGAACGAACGTAGCGGAGTTGGATGAAGTTCCTGAAACTTTCGAGGCTTGAGGCTTCTGTCTGGTGGCCTGTCCGCTTGACGAGGTAGTCTTTTCCTTGCTGCCGCAGATAACCAGCGCTTGCTCTTTACTCTTCAGCGGTGTAGTAGCAACAGTAGCTGAGGGAGAAGCAGCATTGCTGCTAGTCTTCTCACGCTGATTTGGCGGCACGTACTTGCCTGAACCGGATGGTTGGCCAGGAGAGCCAAGGATAGCATTAGGATCCCCTAAAGCTTTATTCAACACTTCTCTCGCTTGGTTCAATTCTGCTCTCTGCATGGTCACCTCGGTTGCCAGGTTAGCACCATCCTTGCGAAGACGTGCCATGTCTGACGCGGTCTGCTTAGTTTGGTTCATGATAGCCTCCATGATTTCTTTTTTACACTGATTCTGCTCGCTAGCGATACTCGCGGCATGGGCCCTTACCGCGTTCTCTGATTGTGCGATCTGTTGTCTAGTATCCTCTGCATGTCGGGTAATTTGCTGATTTAGTTCGCGTATGAGCTTATCTGTCTTCGCGGTCTCTCTTTCGAAATCAGCGGCTATCTTCTTGCGATGATTTTCAATATTCTCCATGATGATCGCGAACCTGACCTCGGAGGTCGCTCTTTCTGGAATAGGCTTCGGAACTAAAGCCTCTCTTTCTCCACTCCCCACTGTAGTGGTGACAGTGGAAGGGATAACAAGCTCGCTGACCTGATTAGTATTGACACTCTGACCTTCAGTAATGGTCGGGTGATTCTCTTCCTGTTCAGTCGACATGTTGGGTGATTGGGACTGACGAGAGAATCTTTGAGTCACTTGTTCTTCGGAAAGACCACGACAGTCCGCGCGAGAATGCGGTCTGTAACTGGAGGTCTTATGCTTTGAGCAGTTAGCGTAAACCTTTTGGTAAGCGTTTTCGCTAGACTTCCCAATGGCTACGTTCATGAAGAGACACTATTGCAGGTCCCACTGGGCGTGCCAATATGTTTGGCTTCAAAACCAGTTGGTTTGCAAACTGTCT
>LYNE01004883.1:10430-27262 GCA_001662545.1 Rosa x damascena
CGGATATATGATTGAAATTTTGGGTGGACTTAGTTTTCTTAATAGAAAAAAAAAATTATGGAGAATCTCGACAGTGCGAAAGAAATTTATTAATTAAAAAGAAAAATACACCTAATTAGGGGGGAATATAGTGAGCCTTACCCCTCACTTAAAAGCAAAGCTACTGCTCAATTACTAAGGGCTAGTTTGGGATTGCTGTGATTTAAAAAAAAAACTGCTGCTGTTATGTTGTGAGAATAATCAGCTGTGAACTAAAACAGTTTCGTGTTTGGTAAATAATATTTTTAAAAGTGCTGTCAGTACATAAAACAACTGCAGAGTGTGTTTTGATCCATAGCAGCTTCTAAAAGCAACATCTAGACTGCTTCTAAAATCTGCTGCCAGTGACCTATAACTTTAAATTAAAGCTGCTTTTTATTTATTTATCAAATATAATAAAATCTTAAATTTTGAACAAAAACTGATTTTTCAAAAAGCAAAGCAATCCCAAACGGGACCTAAGTAGATTTCAGCCTTGAAACAATGGACTATCAAGCTGTGCCGAGTATTTGCTAATATCAAAGGTGTAATTGATCTCCAAATAGCATGTGTTGTCATCATCAAGAAATTGGAACACAAAAAGAAAAGAGCAAAATAATTCAACAAAGTAAATCAATAAGATAGCTATAGCTCTCTGACCAAAAAAATAAACCATAAGCTAAAACAAGTTAAATCTGCTTTCTGTAATTCTAGAAGTAATAAAAAGGCCAGCATGTTTTCAAGCTATATAATTCAATCAAGACCTTTTCTACCAACATTTGTTCTAGAATGGACATTGAGATGCAGAGAAAATGTAAACTTTAACATTTGGCTCACAAAGAAAGCTAGAAGCCTAGAATAGTGATCAAACATCCAACTAATAAGGTCAACTTCAAGCAACTTTAAAACAAATGTCAATAATTAACATTTGACAATCTAATCAAAGCTTCAGCTTCTCAACTAACAGAAATTTGAACAAACTGTAGTTATACACAAAGGTGCAGGCCGTGCAGCTTCTCGATAATTAATAACCAAAAAATCTATTCCTGATGTTCAGCTAACAAGCCCAAGGGAATGAGCACTCTGAAAGTCTGAATCCAATAAGAAATACACACCGAATTGGAAGTTTTCATCTTTTCGTAAGCAAGTTCCACAGCAAAGCACAAAAAAATAAAAATAAAATAAAATAAAATCTTCAATCCACTGCTAAATCAAAACCCACGAAAATGAATTTGACATAAATTCTTAACTCTAAAAATTTCCCCAAATTGAATTGATTAAATTGAAAAAATTTGAATCCTACTTTCATTGAATTGATTGATTGCTCCAAATTGAAGAAGAAGAGCAGAAGAGAAGATGAGACTGAGAAACTAAGAGGGAGTGAAACTGCGAAGCGGTGAAAGGGAGTGAGAGCAAAGAGCTGATGGTGGTCTAGTTCCAGGTTCGGATGTTTGGGAGTTAAGACTTTGGGTGGGCTTGACCAAGCCTATACCCATTAAAAAAAAAACAACTTAATCTTTCACTCTTTTAGGCACACACAAACAGGGTTTCCTTAAGGGCGCGGATCCTCTCCTGATCTTTTATTTGCCTAATCTTACCTAAGCTTTGAAGAAGATCAAGACACGTGTATCTTATAAATCTAATGGTTTAGAATTCTACTTTTCCTTCAGCTACTTTGTTTCTTTCCTCTCTCTCTCTTGTTCCTCTTTTCCTACAGAGCCTTCTCGTTGTCTCTCTCTCTCCCTCCTGTTCTTCGTCCCTCATCAGATAAAAATCTTCTTACGACAAAATATCTCTCTCTTTTCAATCTCTTTTTTGCCACATCTCTATCTCCTTATCAATCTCTTCTGCACTTAATCAAATCGCCACAAATCAAGTTAACTAATTTCACTACAATCCTCTGAGTCTTTAACTATCGCTTCCAACACCTTGTTCCCATGAATCAGTTCTATTTTCTATAGCACCATTACAACCTTTAAAGAATCATAGTAATGAGGTTGCAAAATGGCATATGTTCCTTGTACCCAAAAAAAAAAAAAGGCATATGTTCCAGATAACCAAGTTTTTCTTTTTGGCAAAACAACAAAAAGAAATCCATGTTCTTCTTTTCCTTCGTACCCAAAATCTCAGGCATATATTCTATCATTCACCCCTGTTCTTAAGTAGAGGACCTGTATTCATCTATGAATCTGAATGCAATATCAACGAAATCAATAACTTCAAAATGGAATCTCAAAAATGAGCACAATCACCACAGTTACTTCTCTAAAACATCATCGAAACCCACTTGAGAGTGTTGTAAAGGGTGTTGAATGAACTGGTATACGATCAATTGTGTTTCTTCTGGGTTTGATGGTATCAGAGTCTCCATGGCTCACGCTGATGCATGATGCGCTGCTTCTTGGATGGGTTTTGGGTGATTTCCAGTCCAAGATTCGAGCTCCTTCAATTATTTTGGTTGATTATATCCTCTTTACTGAACTTGTTCTTCATCTCTCGAATTTTGGATCTATTCTTGCTTTTCTTGGGTTAATCACTGATGGTTTTCCATGAAGATGAATTGAAGGAGTCATCACTACGAAGGAGAGAGAAAGACAAGAGACAGATAGGGAATGAAAGGAAAAAACAAGGCATGAACTAGTTGTAGGCCATTAGATTCAATATCGACCCGTGTCTTGATCTTCTTCAAAGCTTAGGTAAGATTAGGCAAATAAAAAATCAGGAGAGGATCCGCTCCCTTTCCTTAAACACTTGTGCCTTTTTTCTTATCATTTCTACTCTCAAGAGCTCTACAAACAGTCCTTGAAGTTTAGGTCATTCGACACTTTAGTTTTCAATATTTTAAAATTATCACATTGGTACCTCAAAATTAATCATCAACATATTTTTGGTACCATTCGTTAATAACATACGATGTTAACTCCTACTTTTTGCCAAAGTCATTTTCATCTTTCCTTCTCTCATGTTAGTTAATTAGAAGTTATCCTAATTAATTTTTATTTTGCATATACTAGATATTTATGCTTTGCATTTTTATTAAGGGAAATGTCCCTTTACACTAATTTTTGGGAAGTTTTTCCCCTTACACCACTCACTTATTTTTTTTTTCCCACTTACATAATAACTAGTATAAGTTGTTTCCGAATACCCACTTAAGTTTTTTTTTTTTTTTTTTTAAATTTATTTTTGAGACTATTTTGCCCTCATCCCTTTGCCTCATAGAGAGAGAAGCCATAGGAGATTTCGCAAGAATCCGATCACCGGTTGCAGGACTTTGGTCACCGATCGGGGGTCACCAGAATCCAGTGACCGGCCACTGAACTTCTCCAAAAACCTCGCCGGAGATCCCAAAAAGGTTGTCGGAGACCTTATAGGTCATCGAAGAGGTCACCGAAGACTTTTATTGCCCCCCCAATAAAACTCAATAAACTTTTATTACCCTGCAATAAAATAAACTTTTGAAATAAATAGGTGACGTCATTTGTTTGTCGTGCAATTGATAAACACACGGCAACCCGTCTATTGTTTGTAGTGCAAAGTGAATTATGAGATAACCCTTGAAGTATCTTGGAGTTATACGTAAATGACCGTCATAATCTGCATATCTCCATGTCTATGGCTTTAGGATAACGAATGTTGTACCTTTCTTGTACTCAGAAGGCATATTCTCCAATTCTCGATCTTCTCCTCTATATTATTTGTGATTATATATTACTTGCTTGATTTGATTTATTGAATATAAATATTTGATATTATTTACCCAATAATCTAAAGCCGTAGAATATCTCTATAGTGAAAAATAGTTTGTATGATTTTGTGCATGAGGTTGTATATATTCACTGAGATACTGGTGTGTAAACCATATGAGTGAAGTTTGTGACGTATTTCTATATCAGAAAATCAAATATATTACATTGAGGAGTTTGAATTAAGTTTTGAAATTAACTGTTTTGAATTGTGAATCTGCATTTGCTGCCTCATTATATTTGTGGGAAAATGTGATAGTTGATTTCTTGATTTGATATAACAATTGTGATAACATGGCTGCCATAGATGCTTGAGCACAGTGTAAGATAAAGATAAACGAAGAAGAAGAAGAAGCAGAGTTAGAGAGAATTTCAGAAAAGTAACAGAAGGTTTATTTTTACAATCAAACCGTAAACCCCAAATTACAAGCCAACAGTATTTATAGTTACCACTAGAATACTCTAACAAACATTCTAACAAACTTATTACAGCCTGTAAATCCAGCTAGGTATTCAACAAACTATGCCAGATCAACACCTTTCTGCTAGCACCATAAGCAGCCAGCCTTGACCATGAGTCAACGTAGAGACTCGTCAACACCTCCCCTCAATCTCAGTTGGGGTTAACCAAACTGAGATTGGAGCAATGTGTCCAGAATACTGAGCTTGTGTAAACCTTTTGTAAGAATATTTGTAGTATGCTCAGAAGCTGCAGTGTGCTCAGAAGGAGGAACATATTGAGGTAACAGATCATACCTTTACACTCTTTCTCTAACCACGTGAAAATGATTTGCATATCAGCTCTTGATGTATCCATACCAGTGCTATGAATTAAAGCACAAAAATCTTGAAATGGTTGAAATGTCAGCTTCTTGACAGTTTCATTTATGGCCCTGGTCAGCATGAGTGGTTCATTGAGTTCATCAACTCTGTAATGAGGATTGACATTCCGTCTCATATCCACTTTGGAATTTTTAGTTGATGATCTTGCCAAGGCCCAAGGCACCTCAGACATTTCAGTATCACTTTCATAACTCGCAACCCTCAACACCTGGTGGCAGGTGCCATTTTCTGCATTCCAAAAAGAGACTTCATTGCAACCTCTCAAAGATCCTGACACAAACCAATTTTCACAAGGGCTCTCTTCCGGAGTTGCTTTCAATGTCCAAGAATCTAAATTTGTTCTTACATCCCAAAGATGGATCCCACAATTTTGGGTGTTGTACATAACCATTTGACTTGCATAGTTGTCAGCAGAGAAATTCAAAAGGCTACGTATTGCCCCTTCTTTAGTGTCATTCTCCTTGATAACAGTAACACATGAATACTTCTCAACTATATTACTGAGACCTCTGGAAATGTAATCAACAGAAAACATATGTATCTTGGCATCACATGCTCCAACTACAACTTGAGTGCAACCCCCCAGATGATAAGTCCATCTTGACCTAAACGAGATGTCTTTTTCCAACTTTCTCGAATCCCATACCTTGATAGTGGAATCATCAGATGCACTCACAAAGAAGCTACGATCAATTGATATGGCTATGCCATTTACAGCGGACCGGTGCTCTTGCAAGTGTGCAACCAACACCCTATGAGGCCACCAACCAGAATATAGAATTGATGAAGCTTTTGTCGAAGAGGGCAATCCTGTTAGATTTCTTGTAGAGGAGGCATCTTCCACAGTAATAGAACTTGCTTTTATAGCACTAGATAATCCCATATCTTGAAACTTGCTATTGACAAAGGTTTTTTGTGTTGTTTGGTCATTATCCCTACCATCTGGTTCATGTACTACTCTGTAGAATTGTTTAGAACCACTGCTGATGTTGAATGATCCTGACACGAGCTTGGGTGCTGTAATAGAACTAGCTAAACTAAAGGATTTATTCACTGGATCCTGCCATGGCATAGATGATGCACCAACTCTGACAGAACACACTTGTAATGAAGAATCAGATGGAGTAGGAGGAACTCCCGCTACACGCTTGTCCATGCTAAATGAGTGCAAAGGTATCCCTACTGATGATTTATCACACATGAAACTATTCACAGTACATCGCTGTGGCCACATTCTGTGATCATTATTTATCCCATTCTGTTCTCCCCCCTCAACCACAGTAGGAGAGACTCCAATATGGGTGTCAAGAGAGTTACTCGAAGCAGAATTGATTGGAAGAATACCTTGTAACTTATCCGGACCAAAAACAGGCATCATGCTGGGTAGAGTAGCAGAAGAAGGACAAGGAGAACTGGTACCAACAGATCGTACAAGATATGAAAAACCATGTGCAGAAGTAGAAGCATCAGAAGAACTAGCTCCATTGGTATTACGTGCAATCATTGCAGTAAGAGTAGAAGGTGGTTCGGATCCTTGAAATGCATAGTTTAACCTGTGATTGCAGTCCAAGGCTGCATGTCCCTTCAGACCACAAATTTGACAAATGATCACTGAGTTAGAGAGATGATTAGGAGGGATGTCATTCCTGTAGAAGCAGTCTACAGCAGTGTGACCTTTCTTCCTACAGATTTGACACTCTGGAGACCTAAAATTATTCCTGTAGCCTCGGCCATTTTCAGACCTGTTGCTAATGTTATTGCCATTGCCATTCAGACACTTCTGAGACACATTGTTCTTTGTTCTTGTAGCAGAGAAGGCTGGTATTATATTCAGAATAGCCCTATTTGCAATGTCTCTTTCAGCAGCTAGTAATTGAATCCTCAATTCTTGCATTGTAATTGGGGTTTTCCTTGCCCGAATAATTGCTTTTATGAGATTAAATTCTGCAGGAAAACCATTGAGTAAAACCACAACAATATGCTCGTCTTCCATCCTTACTCCCAACGCATCCAGTTGGTTCCTTGCACGTGTGATTGTCATCAAATATTTCTCAACTGAATCCATTCCCTTTGTAATTGTATATAGATCAGTTTTTAATTGTATGACATGTGATCTCGAAACTGTTGCATAACTTTCATTCAACCTCATCCATGCTTCTCTTGATGTCATGCTGTCCACCACATAATCCATTGTATCAAAAGAAAGTGTGGCAATTAGAAGGCTTAATATGGCCTTGTTAGTCTTCTTCCACTCTTTGCAAGTTGCATTTATCTCACCTGTTACTCCTTCATCATCAGTGATCACATACTTTGTAGGACAAAGAGTATTGTCATCAATATAACCGTAGAGATCCTGTCCTTCCAAAAGAGTTTGAAATTGGTAGCTCCAAGTAATGAAATTATTGTCATCCAATCTTCTCGTCATCATACTAAGCAACATATAAATCTGAAATGGAGTTTGACTAGTGGCCATATATGCTTTAGCCAGAGTTTGCTGACACCAAAGTAACTCTATCAAATTATCCCACGCCAAAAAAGAATCAATGAAATTCCAATCACTAATCACCAAATTTTGTTTGTTTTTGACAACCACCAAACTTTATGAAAACTCTGTTTTCAAAGCCACCGTATGGCTTGCAACATGACTTGGTTTGTTTTATTCAAGACTTTGTCATTAAGCATCACCATCCAACCCTCAGTTCCATCACCAATCATCATAACTCTGTTTACTATTCCAAAAGTTTTAGCGCTTCATAGATCAATGCAAGTTTTCGGTCATAGCAGCATCCATCATATGTAGGAAGAATCCAACAACAAGACACCTGTACAACATTGTAGATACCCCAAATACCAGTAAATAATGTGAATTGAAAAGATAAAACCGTGAATTTGCAAGCCACAAAAAGAGAATGACTGAAATATACTTTGTCTGGAAGATGGTTGATGATAAGTCTGATAGAATAACAGTCCTCTTCAACATGAAAAATCAGACAATCAAGCCTCCAGAATACATATCCAAAATCAAATATGTACAGTGGAGCCAATTTGTTATCAAATCTACTATGTTATCACAAATTCCACAGCTTATGAGCTAATATATCATCACAACTTCACAGATTAAAGAACCAAATGATGCATGAACAGCAAGGAACAACTATAGTGCTCAGATCCAGAATATCAAAGTGAAATAGGCGATCTGTAGTGAGAATTGAGCTCACCATGCCAGTAGAAGACATGACCAAAATGAAGCTTAGGATGAAATCAATAAGCTTGATTCACAGAAACAAAGCAGAAATTGCATATCAGAAATTGCAGATCTAGGGCTTTTCACCTAATGAAGAACAATGAAGCACAAATGCGGAAGCTAGAAGTAAACAAACACTTCTACAGTCGGAAATAGTCCACAGGATCAAGAGCCATAGCTCTGATACCATGATAACATGGCTGCCATAGATGCTTGAGCACAGTGTAAGATAAAGATAAACGAAGAAGAAGAAGCAGAGCTAGAGAGAATTTCAGAAAAGTAGCAGGAGGTTTATTTTTACAATCAAACCGCAAACCCCAAAATTACAAGCCAACAATATTTATAGTTACCACTAGAATACTCTAACAAACTTATTACAGCCTGTAAATCCAGCTAGGCATTCAACAAACTATGCCACATCAACACCTTTCTGCTAGCACCATAAGCAGCCAGCCTTGACCATGAGTCAACGTAGAGACTCGTCAACAAATTGCACCATATCATCCATAAGTTGTATCCTCACATGACACTGGTCCCGTACGCTTCATATACATTTCCCCATTTTGATGTCCGCATATAAAAAACATTTAAAGGGCATTTGGCAACAAGAGAAACACCAGCAATAAATAAAATCTAAAAGATCCCAAGTACCGATAGATGAATTGATCTTGCAGCAGTGATGAGGCTAAATTGTGCTGATATTTTACGATGAAAGGAAGATCAATCATAATTTCTCTATCGAGCTGACTCGCTCTAGATCTCAAATATGAAGATTCATAAACTATTTACGTCGTTAAGGTAATTGTAACACAGTTATGCTTGCTCGGGGTTCAGGTATTACGTCCCCCTCGATGCAGCAAAACTTATTTAATAATATAAATAACTGGCGTGGGGCTGAGCCTCCCAGTTAAGCTAGGTTCCAAACCCCCTTTAAAAAAAAAAACTATTTACGTCCTATATTCCTCAAATACCTTCTTTTTATATATATATATATTTTTTTAATTTCAGCTTTATTTTATTATCTTCTCAGATATAGAAGCCACATAATTTCTGTAAAGCAAAATAAATTGATGGGTAAACATTCAACATTTTTTCTTGGGTTTTTTACTTTAACAGTGTCTGAACTATTCGAGGACTTTTGAAATGATACCTGAACTTTCAAAGTTATCAATGTGATACCTGGACTCATTTTTTAGTAACAACGTCGTACCTGTGGTCGATTTCCATCACAGAATCGTTAACTATGACCACGTGCCCAACACGTGAGGCACTTAATGAGGTTAAAAGACTAATTTACCCTCAAAAGTATATACTTCAACAGTGTCTGAACTATTCGAAGACTTTTGAAATGATATATGAACTTTTAAAGTTATCAATGTGATACATGAACTTATTTTTTCGTATCAACGTCATACTTGCTGTCGATTTTCATCACAGAACCGTTAACTACCATGTGCCCAGCAAGTAAGGGACAAAATAAGGGTAAAAATTACCTTTCCCACTTCCTTTAGTTCTTCACGTGTCCCGTCGTACCTTTAGTTCTTCTTCTCCATTTCTATTCCTTTTTCATCTGCAAAATGCAATCAGATGGGATGATGACATTTCCTAGCAAAATGCAAAACCCAAAGCAAAACTTGAATCCAATTCTCTGATGGACGGACACCACCGGGGACTCCATCTCGTCAGAGTTCTCCAAGCATAACTTGCTTGACGGCTTTGCTTCTTTGAATTTATTGCAGGCTGGAGCGGTGTAGACGGTTTCACGACTCTTGACCTCCAGATTTGAGACTTGGAATTTACCCGAGATTTCAGACAAAGGGATCAGAGAGAGAGAGAGAGAGAACATGACCGGCGGCAATCCAGACCTTCTTGTGCAGCTTGCCGGAGATATGATGGAGGCGGGCCACGCCGTCGTGGCACTCAGCTTCCTCACCACAACTAACATCACAGCATAAGTTCATGAATTTCAAAAATAGTCCTTGTCTTTGTAATTGAATCAAAATCTGCAAAAGTGAAGGAGACTGAGAGTCTCTGTCTTTCTCTCTTTGCAACTCTCTTTCTCTCTCTCAACAACGGCGAAAAGGCGAAGGATGGTGATGATGGGAGAAAACCCAAAATTGTTTTTTTCCGCGACTGCGTGTCTGCGTATAACTATATCTATTTGTATATGATTTATCGAACAATGGGGCAATGATCATTTCAATGATTCCAGCTTCTAATCAATTTGTCCAAAAAAGAACCGGCCTTTGGTTATTTGCGGCTGTAATATTAGTATTTAGTGGGAGCATCGGACGAGGTACTCTAGCGAGGCAATCGGCGGCTGTCGAGGCGGGTGAGGAACAATCTGAGGGTTTTACGGCGACGGAGGTGGATGACGGGGCTGGAGGATGGGCTGCGCGTGGGGCGTCAAGCGACGACGGGGCATTGAGTGGCGAGGAGCTTGAATTTTTTGCAAGGTAGCCATATTAATCTAGCTCAGTTCAGTGTGGTTGTAGTCAGGTAGCGCTTGGAAAGGGTTGGGTGGTTGAGAGAGAAGGTGAGATCTGATTTATGGCCATGGCTTCCAATCGGAGGGGACAAATCAGAGGGAAGAAGACGTTGAAAAAGAAAAACAAGAAAGAAAAAAAGAAAGAAAGAAAGCAAAAAAAATAAATAAACAATACTTTTGAGGGTAAATTAGTCTTTTAACCTCATTAAGTGCCTCACGTGCTGGGCACATGGTTATAGTTAACGGTTCTGTGACTGAAATCGACCATAGGTACGACGTTGATACGAAAAAATGAGTCCAGGTATCACATTGATAACTTTGAAAGTTCAGGTATCATTTCAAAAGTCCTTGAAGAGTTCAGACACTGTTGAAGTAACAAAAGGAAGTGGGAAAGGTCATTTTTACCCTTATTTTGTGCCTCATGTGCTGGGCACGTGGTCATAGTTAACGGTTATGTGACAGAAATCGACCGCAGGTACAACGTTGATACAAAAAAATGAGTTCAGGTATCACATTGATAACTTTGAAAGTTCAGGTATCATTTCAAAAGTCCTCGAAGAGTTCAGACACTGTTGAAGTAGAAAACTCTTTTTTCTTAGTCCATGATTCTTGTGTCCTTCACGAAGGAGAAGAAGAAATGTGATTGGTTCCTGTCTCCACATGCCCTCAAACCTGGAGATATGAATCTTGTTGAAGAATCTCATCGCATAGCACCTGAGAATGGCTACCAAACAATCACTTGATCACTTCTTGTTACACTATAAACCAATTGAGCTAATAATCCAATGGATGAAGAAATACAATCGCCTCTTCCACATGCAAGACAAAAGCTCTCAGGTTATTCATCTTCTTACATGCTTTTGAGTTAAAGCCTAAAAGCCCCTTGCTCATTCTTAATCACCTAGTCGGCTCACAAAATATTTGTCCGAAGTAACCAGGTAGATGACTTTTGCATGTATTCCTTTACAAAACTTTGGCCTTCAAAACTATTACCAGTAATCTCCACATGAACACAGCAGATGTACTTGATTGCAACAACCAAGCACACCCTAACTATAATCTTTCTTCCAACAACCAAGGAGATGTACTTGATTGCAGAATGGCAATCCAAGCACACCCTTAAATTTTTCTTCACAATGATTGGCTTCTCGGCAGGCATACTTATCATTGCAAATGCAATCGCTATCCTCCCACTATGATGGTGAAGAAGTTCTACCTTTGAATTGTTGTGCATATCATGTAGAACAAGAACTGTATTTGGAACATATCCAGCTTTCTTTATCTCATAAAGAAGACCATCAATTTTCTCATATATTTCTTTCTTCTATGGATGACACCAATCTTCGGCTCCAGACGTGTGTGTTTTGTTTCCAACATCAACCCAACTATAACCGGGAAATTTCTTCATGATGCTGTCTCTCATCATCTTCCTCACACTTCTGAGATCTTCCCATTTTTGCTTATTTGCATGTAGAGTTGAAAGCAAAACATCTGCTCCACTATTCTCAGGTTCAAACTGTATCAATTTCTCCGCCAATTTGTCCCCCCCCTCTTTATCACCATGAATTGTGCAAGCACCACCCAAAAGTATCTGGCTGGATTCACATGCTGTTAATAAAATCTTCGGCCTCTTCACGCCTTCCAGCCCGGCCAAGTAAATCAATAATGCAAGAGTAATGTCGAGCTCTAGGTACTATTCCATATGTTTTCTCCATAGAGTAAAAGTACTTTTAACATTCCTCTACCAATCCAGAATGGCTACATCATGTTAAAAGACTGATAAATGTTATTGCATTTGGTTTCACTCCTGCCTGGACCATTCTATTAAAAGTTTTCAAGGTGTCATTTCCTAAGCCATGAACTGCAAATACACTTAGCAATGAATTCCATGCAACTTCAGTCGGGGTGGCCTCGTCAAACACTTGTATTGAATGATCAAGTAACCCACATTTACCATACATATCAACAAGAACACAAGACACAAAATTGTCTCTATCAAAATTAAACTTGACCACCTGAGCATGAAGTTGAATCCCTTGTTCAAGTGCAGCTTGGTTGGTACAAGCCTTGACCAAGCTAGAAAAAGTGAACTGATTAGGCTTAACTCTCACCCCACATCCACCCCCTCTGTAAGTCAACAAACACACTAAAAGCCTTCTTGTTTTCATCCATCTTGACATAACCATTGATGAGAGAAGAATACGACAAAATATTTCTACACTCAGGCTCAACCGAAACACATGTAAGGCACTCTCCATATCTCTTGATTTTGAGTACATATCAACCAGAGCATTTCCCACAGCAACCTCTACTTCCAATGCCAAACTGACAAGCCTTCAGTGCAGAACAAGCACTCAATACACTACAAACAACATGTTTATCTATACCAATCCCATCATTAATCATCCTCTTACAACTCTGTGAAGCTGCCTCAAAATCCCCACTCTTTGCATACCCATCAATCATCGAAGTCCATGACACAGCATCCTTACTCGGTATTTCCTCGAAAACCTTACAAGCATCAACCATGAACCCACATTTCGAATACATATCCGCCAAGTTACTACCCACAAACAGCTCTCAAGCCTAGCCCAATTTCAAAGCAAAAGAATGTAGCTGTCTCCCAACCTCAACCGACCCAAGAAACACACAAGCTCTGATGACACTTGAAAATGCA
The DNA here is from genome assembly GCA_001662545.1 of Rosa x damascena. Taxonomy (NCBI): domain Eukaryota; kingdom Viridiplantae; phylum Streptophyta; class Magnoliopsida; order Rosales; family Rosaceae; genus Rosa; species Rosa x damascena. The sequence goes on from LYNE01004883.1 coordinate 23,447, forward strand.
AACTGGTTCGGGCTCTCCCCAGTACTTCTCATATGGGAAAAGGCCTTGAAACTCTCCGATAACCTCAAGTTCTGAGAAAACCCAGTTACCATTGCAATCCAAGAAACCAAGTTTTGGTGAGGCATTTGGTCGAAAACCTTGAGGGCATAGTCGACGTGCCCGCATTTGGAGTACATTTTGAGGAGGTGGTTGGTGAGGAAAATGCATAGTGGGTAATGGGTGCGTAGGAGGTGAGCGTGGAGCTCTTTGCCTTTGTTTAGCTGCTTGGTTTTTGCATAGGTTTGGATGACTTGCACCAAGGTGGTGGACTCCACCTTCAGAATTTGGTCGCCAAATACCTCAAATACCTTAATACATAACTAACTTAGTGTTTTAGGAAATCAGAAATTGGGAGAGAATGAGTTGTGTCTTAATTGATAATAGGGGTATCTTTAAATAGAAAATTATAACAAGAGAATATGAGTCTGACAAGAAAACTAAATCATACAATGAATAAGATATCTCCAAGAATATCTATAAGACTAACCCTATTACAACTCAAACAAGTAATCAGAGTTTCGGCCAAACACACAAACTAGGTGTCCTTAAACACTCCCACTTGTGTCGCTCAAACGAAGGCCAGCGAGGCTAACCAAAGGTACAGTGGTGCTGGGCAGTAGGCTGGTGTGCGCGGGGGAGGTAGGGCAGGCTGCTGTCGAGGCCAATCTAGCTTGTGTAGAGGTGAGGCGAGCTTATCAGCTAGCGAGTTTAGCTTACAGGGCGAGGGCTGCTTGGCGGAGTGAAGTGAGGCTAACTTAAAGCGACCTAAAGCAAGACTATCCAGAAGGCGCTAATGAGGCTAGCTGAAAAGGTTAACGCTGATAGGAGCATTTTAATGCGACGTTTTAATTGTTGTTTCCACATATTTACTTAGTTATTGCCTTAAATGAATCCTTCTTGTTTAGGAAAGTTTCTACTTTCAGAAAGTTTCTATTTTTAGGAAGTTTCTATTTTTAGTAATAGTTTCTATTTTCAGGTCCTTAGAGCAAACAAAGCTAAAATGAGCTCAAAAGAGGAAAGAGGAGCTAGAAAACGTTGGAGGGAGCTGAGACAAGGCACAAAGGGCTGCATAAATGAGCTGAAGCAAAGAAATAAAGTTTCCCTGGTCCAACCAGGAAATCCTGTTCAGAAGAGGAAACTTTGTCAAGCAAGACTCCTGAGCCAACCAGGAAGCATGATCAAAATAATGAAGGAAAAGGACGTTGAGAGAAGAGTCCTGAAGGCACTAGGAGACATCATGGCTTGAAGATGACACATGGAGGCCCAAGAATTCTCTAGGTTAATTTGGATGTTTGGCAAAATGATAAAGGCCCATTGGATTTAGGGTTTTGTGACGTTAAAGAGGGATTTTTGGAGAATAAATCCTTAATTGCCGTGAATTATCAAGAGAGAATTATGGGACAACGTGAAATTCAAGAAAAGATCATGAAGATGACGTTAGAGATATTATTCTAGGGAGAGTTTTAAGGGATGGTGAACTGTGTGCAACAAGAAAAAGGTTCAAAACAAGTCTAGATTCGTTCCTACATTCCCTAAAGGTATTTTGGCCGAAATTAAAGAGAAAATCTCTAAATATTTCGGAAAAAATATATATTAAAGGATTATGGATTTATTTAAGAGCTTTTTGATTGGTTGGGTGACACAACAAAGCTGACATGGCGCTACATGATTGGTCAAAGCTGTGTGGAATTATTGAATAAATCTTTGGGAAAATAAAAGAAGATTCATGAAGCTTGGAGACCAAGTTCACATCCCCTATATATACTCCCCCCTAGGCTTGACGTTCTACGCATTCATTCATTCAGAAAATTCCCACAAAACATCAAAGCTCTCTCTCTCTCCATTGTCTAGTTCAATTTATGCGTTTTCAAGTAAGGAGAGGAGGAAGAAGAAGGAGCCGTGAAGACCTAGCATCCACCATCCATCATTGAAGTCGTGAAGAGTTAAAGCTTGCTTCCAAGATTCAAGTCCAACGTTCAAACTCTCCATCTCCATCTCCACTCACGGTGTAATTCATTCTTTTTCCTTGTAATCACTTTTGATTTTTCCTTGTTTGAATCCGTATGAACATGTTCTAGTTAACATATAACGTTTAGGGCAAAGTTTAAGCCCAATTTCTATGATTGAATAAAGTTTTCGAATTCTATGATTGAAATTCTAAGTTGCTTATGTGAGTTTGATCAATTGAATTTGTGTGATTGATATCTGTTATATGTTTATCTTAATTGGTTCGAAACTTTTAGGGTTTGCATATAATTGGTGCTAGATTTAGGTAAATGATTCACCTAATAGTTTTGTGAACTTAAATCAAAAGTAGTAAAGGTTTTGGACAAAAGTCGAATTCAATTGAAAAGGATTGCAAATAGATGAACTTATTCATACTAGGTTGTGCACTTAAGTTGATAACCTTTCTCTATGCTTCTTGCGTTGAACATGTCTTGATTAGTTAGCTTTCTAGACTTTGATTGCATGTTTAATAGGATTGATCTAGGTGCTTTCACTTAGGTTAATTAGTAAAGGAAAGTAAAATATGGCAAATCATTTGCTTTGAATGTTTCACATGATCAACTTCTTTCTCATGACTTAGATGATCAATTATAGGATTTGAATTGAGTTTAACCATATGGAATTGGTTTTGATCTTTGTTTCTTACATTTCATTCTTGTACATGTGTTTATACATTTTCTTTCTTTTATTTATTTTAATTTTTGAAAATCTATCTAAAACCCCCCTTGGTTTCGTTGTATATTTTTGTAAATATTATATTTTGTACTTATTTTAATTCTTTACTTGTTTTACAATGACATGTGTACTCTTAATCCGCGGATTTGAATGATCCTTATTTACCGTATACTAACGATGATATTTTATAGGGTTAAATTGTACGCTTACTTTTAGCGTATCAGACGCGCAGGGACGCTTGTGCAGGTGAAGCTAGTAGAGGCAGAGCGAGTCTAACATGCCGGTTCGGGAGTTTTTCGACCAGTTCTGGACTCCTAGGCTCGAGGGCTTCAAGGTGCGTAGCGGGGGAAGTTTGGGTTTGAAGGTTACGATTTTAGGGTTTCAGGGTTAAGGCTTCGTGCTGATAACGTGTTTCAAGGAATCAGAAATTGTGAGAGAATGAGTTGTGTTTTCATTGATAATAAGGGCCTCTTTATATAGAGGACTACAACAAGAGAATATGAGTCTTATAAGAAAACTGGATCATACAATGGATAAGATATCTATGAGAATATCTGTAAAACTAACCCTATTCCAACATAGACAAGTAATCATAGTTTGGGCCAGACACACAAACTAGGTGTCCTTAAACACTTAGGTATTACTTGTTGTAGAGGCACTTTTGATCAGGGTTGTACGGCAGTGAAATCACTATGGCCGAGCCCAAAATCTTGTCCCCTTTGTCTGAGTAAGCGAAGACTAGGCCCAACAAACTTTGAAGGACTGAGAATCCTAGGAAGCTTGCTGTTGTGTTCCTCCCAACAGCTCTATACTCATTCATGGCAGTAAGCTGGTTGTTTGGTACTTTCAATGGAGGACTTAGCAAGATGTGCATGGTGTGGGAGCTAGAAAAGCAACTCAATACTCATTCATGGCAGTAAACTGGTTGTTTGTTACTTTCAATGGAGGGCTTAGCAAGACATGGCGTGGGAGCTAGAAAAGCATGAGTTTCAGAAGAAGAGATCTCAGCAGTGATGGCATATTGGTTTAAGTATATAGAATAAGAGATTTGGACAGGAGATGAAATGGGAAGGATGGAAAACTAAGGGTGGATTT
>LYNE01004886.1:0-12530 GCA_001662545.1 Rosa x damascena
ACACCAAATGGTACATCTGTCATAAGTCTCCTTAACACAGCCTACAAGATTGGGAAGACAAAAAAAATGTAAGGAAATGTATGAAGCTAATAACGACAGTGGAATGAGGCACGGAGGTCAATTTAAATCTCTCTTAACAAATCACATATCTGATGGTCATTCATTGCTTCAATCAAAAAAGATAAGTTGATATCTATAGACACCATTACTATAAAGCAATCGTTAAACTGCTAACCTAATATTATGATATAAGGCGGGCAGAAAGAAAGGAAGTACGTTATGCAAATTTTCAATAGTTATAACATATATAAAATATGAAGAGGGAAAAAGATAAAAGTGGGATGTATCTTCCAATCAAATGACTGATGTATATCAGAAGCCGTTTCTCAAGAGAAGTCAAAATGACCTTTCTTTGGAATAACATATTCATTTCAATTTTAAGCCAATTCACCTACTCTTCCATGGGTTAGTAACTAAAAAATAATTCACAAGTTTAGTAACTATGCATATTTACCAAATTAAAGTTAAATGAGATAATTAGCCTCCAAATGCAGATGCAAGATTGCTCGTTCTACAGACAATGTACTGAGCATATACACACGTTTAAGTCGAAAATATATTTTTTGCTTAACAGTAAAAGTGGGACTATAGAGTATATCAAACCCCGATCTCACCCATATACAACCAAAACACAAAAAAACAAAAACAAAAAGACAAAACAAAACAAAAACCAATCTCAAGCGCTCCTTATCAAAGTTCCAATCAAGGAAGTTCCTCAAGTCAGACCCAACTAGCAGAGCCGCACACCAAGTAAATAACTCCCAACACTAATATCAGCAGAGAAAAAACTGGCATCACCCAACCTTTCCTTTTTAAGATTTCCTTTCAATACCAGGATCCACACAAAGAACCAAATATAACAACAAGGTTTTGGTAAAAAAAAAAAAAGGAATGATCTACATAGTAGTCTCAGTAAGTTCATAAAGTCTCACCCAACTAGCAGAGTTGCACACCAACTAAAGAACTCCCAACACTAATATTAGCAGAGAAAAAAGTGGCGTCAACCTATCCTTTTTACGATTTCCTTTCAATGCCAGGATCCACACAAAGAACCAGATATAACAACAAGGGTTTTGGTAAACAAAAGGAATGATCTACATAGTAGTCTCAGCAACACAGTTCTCAAAACAAAATTGCAAGAATGGAGTTTAATTTCTTACGTGATGGTTGCAACTAATTGATAAAGAGTGGGAACATATACAAAACACAAAAAGAAGAAAAGTAGGATTGTAAGTGGTACACATCAATGCATACCTTCTCAAAAGCCTCGCGTAAAACAATGGGATCATAAGGAATCAATGGTATCTTCTCCAAAACCATTGTGGATTGTACCATCTTCTCAGCCCTCCTGCACACATAAAATTGTAAATAAATATGTACTTAAAGGCAGACAAAGTTGAAATTTTATTGTACGTACATGTGCATTTGCAAGCATAATTAGCTATAATGAGCCACGCTTATAGTACCGCCAGCCGTACCGACTCCCGCCAAAGGAGTGACCTACGGAAACACAGCTAGGCGAGCTACCGCTTGAGCCCCGGGTTACCCCCAGATCACTGCTGAAGCGCCGCCACGCGCCGCGCCAAGATAACATCAGAAGCTCCAGACGCTGGGAATTGAAGCACATCAGTCCCACATCGAAAACAAGGAGTAGATCAGCTCTCTCCTCACCTATAAAAGGTTCTCTCCTCTCCATTAATCACGCATTTACTACTTATTTATTGTTATGCTGTCTATATGCATTGACTGACTTAGGCATCGGAGAAGAGAAGACCGCCCAACGCGGTCTCCCTTTGACGCCCTATCTTTCATGTGACAGCTAGCGAAGATCATCAAGTCCTCAGAGTAGTGGTCCGCCCACCGGACCCGTGTTAAACAAAGGTTCGGCCACCGCCAAACTTTAAGCATTAACATTGGCGCCATCTGTGGGAATCCTTAAACAAAAGGTCATCCCACCACAATCACCATGACTAACGGTAGCAGGGGAAACGCTGAAAAGCAGGCGGACCAGTCTGCCATTCCCCAACCCACCAACCCAGCGGTAAGCATTAACCGCGCACTATTCGGCACCCCGACCAACCCCCGCGGTGAGGTAAATCCAAGTAGCAGCCACCCATCGGGTCAAGATCTCACCACTCTGTATGAGCTGGCACTGGTGGACCTTCACAAGGCAAACAGAGAATGTGAACAGGAGTGCAGAGAAAAGGCTGAGGCCCAAAAGCAAGTGGCCACGCTGATGTCATGTTTCGATGAACTAAAGAGGGCGCTAGAAGCAAACGCCAACCCAGTGCAAAGCGAGAAATCACGGAGCACCAGGCACAGCAGGCCTAATACAGACGTATTGGTACCGGCACCATCATGCAGATGCAGGTACCGCTAAACCCACCAGGGCTATTGGAAATGGGGCCGCCCCCTGTGCCTCAACTAAGGATGGAGCAGGAGGCAAAATCATTACCACGCACCAACCGCTCGGAGGATAGGGCTAGGACTGAGGGAAATCCACCTGCCCCTAGGCGAGGACTAGTCCAGCGGAATATCCAGGCAGGTCCCGCTGGCGACGCAACCGCCCAAATACTGGAAAGGATGCAGCAATTAGAGCAAAGGTTAATCTGGGAGGAGTCGGGCACCCCAGTGCCAATTTCGAATCCGCTTTTCGCGTCCAGGCCAGGACCATTCACCGCTACGATTCTGCAGGCTGTCAGACCGGTGCATGCAAAGACTCCAAAAATGTCACATTATAGCTATATGTCCGACCCCTTCGTCCATATGGACACCTTCAAGAAGGTCACCAACAACAAGGGATTTGATGACACCACCCTATGCCACTTGTTGAGCGAAACGCTGGACAGTGAGGCAATGAACTGGTTCTTTGAGTGTCCGCCGGGATCCATCGATTCATTCCACGCGCTATCACACACCTTCCTCTCTCGGTTCATCCTACTGTCCGCCGCACACCACAACACAAGTCAGCTGTTCAACGTCAAGCAGGGTATGGAGGAAACACTGAAGGCATTTGTCACAAGGTGGCGGGCGGCAGCATCTCAATGCCGTGATCTTGATAAAACAATGGCTTCGGCGTCCTTCAAGCAGGGACTTCTCAAAGGGCCGTTCCTCTATCACCTCAATTACAATCATCCAAATGCCGTGTACGACCAAGTCATGAGTGAGAAGGTCATTCATGCCCAGGCAGAATTCATCACATATGGAGAAACCCCACCGCCACCACCAACACCAGCAAAGTCAACACAACCCTCATCTAGTCATCAGAAGACCGCTAGCAAGACCCCTGCTGCGCCGCCAACTGATAAGAAGAGAGAATGGCAACATGGCCACTACCAGAACAAGCAGCAGAAGAACCAACATTATAACAAGGGCAACCGCCCACCCCACGGGGATAACCGTAACAAAAAAACGGAGTCCTCTCAGCGGTATGCAGTGTTTACAGTTCTCAGAGCCTCGTATGAAGAAATATACGATCAGTGCAAGGATAAGATCCCACCGCCACCCCTGGGAAGGTACCCAAAAATGGGAAAACCAAGAAACACCGGCAGGTGGTGCAAATACCATGAGGACAACGGCCACAACACCAACAATTGCAATGCTCTCAAAACGGCCATTGAGACCTTGTACTGTGACGGCAAGATGGAGCAATTCAAGGTTTCTGATCTTGGTTCATATGCTTACAACAGGCTTCCTTCTGAGTTAATGGCGTTAATGGTGAGTCACTGTGACTAAATTCTTTGTTTTCTGTTTGGGTCCTGTGAATTTTGGGTTTTCAATTTTAAGGGGTTTTTGGTAATTGATCGAAAATTGAATTGTAGATGGGTGGAGATTCGGGGATATCTGCTTGAATGAGATTTAGAATGCAGATTTGTGATATGGTTGCAGAACATCTGTCGAGAAGAATTACAAAGAATTCATATACAGAAGGTAAGGAAAGATCTCTTGGTGTATACTTTCTTTTAGTTATCTTACCTTCTATCGGTTGGTTGCAGAACTTGGAAGCAAGGTACGGTAGTCAAATTGGTTAGAGGAATTCATTTGCACTTTCATATAATTAAATGACTCTAACTTGTCAAATTGTCTCCGTAATTGTTTGCTCTTGTTAATTGCGGTCTCTTGTCATACTAGTATCAATGTCATACACAGCAACCTCAGATTACAGAACTAGATATACCAGTTTGACACTTTAGATTAGCGTGTTATTTATTTTACTATATATCAGCTAGCTTTGTACTCGATCTTATTTGGGATTGACTATTATTGGGTAGGCAGGGGAGCTCATGAAATTTGAGTACCAAAAGAAGGTCGCCTTGCTGAGCAAGCTAAAGAAATGTAGTACTAACTCAGAAGCATTGGAGAAATCAAGAGCAGCAGTGAGTCATCTGCATATAAGATACATAGTTGACATGCAATCCATGGACCCAACAGAATCAAAGATAAACTCTTTACTTTCAGCTTGTTGCAGGGTGAGTTTCCAGTGTACTCATATTTGATATTCTTTGGTTGTGATTTTGTCTGTGGTTGGGGTCTTTTAACTTTGTACCTGATAATTACATTTCTAGATGAGCAATTTCAAACAGGTTATTATAATTTAATAGATAGGAAATTGAATTTGATAACATCGAACTAGTTTCTATTAATTTTGGTTGCTCAGGTACTTTTGGTTGATCAAGGCTTTGGTAGATAGTTTAATGGGACTGATGGTGAGTTGTGGGTAGTTGGTGGGGAGGGTAGGTAAAGGTTTAGGTCCTAGGTTCTTAGTATTAATAAATGAGTTGTAGACTTGTAAATTTTGCCAGGAGGTCTTTTCACCCAGAAGAGTTATAATAATGCCTTGTTAGGAGCTTCTGATACCATTTTTGCTGCTGTCAAGTGTGAACTTTTTTTGGGTTGAATTATGTTCTTTTGGTGAAGTAAAGTATCTGTTTTTAGTTAATGCTTAGTTGTAATATATTTTCCTTACTTCAGATATTTTCCTACTCGAGCTAGATATGGTATTATTCCCTCAAGAGAGGATCCCAACTTCGATAAGATAGCAGCTAGTTATGACACTTCCCTAACTTTTTGTTTTCTGGGTTTTCAATTTTTTTGGTTGACATATCTTAATGCTTTTGCAATTTTAATTGCTTAGAAATGAGTGAAAAACTAGGTTATCAGATTCTCTCCCCATGACCAGACATTTATTTTACCTGATTAAATCTGGTAATTTTAGTTCTTTAGGAGCTGATCAATTAAAGGAATTCTAGTTTATGATGTCTTTTTTACAAATAGATCTATGTTTACATTTAGAAAAGTGATTATTTGTAATTAGCAACGTTGTGAGAGCTGCCCAGATTTGTAATAGAGATGTGCATATGCAATGGTGTTTGTGAGTTGCTCCAACCAAGTACATTGGACATTTTAGGATCAATTGGTGAAAAGCTTTTGCCATTTTAGGACATTTCTCATACAACTAGCTAGTGTTCTTGTTTTTGTTTTTCTTGGTCTATTTTCTTATATTTACGAGGATTGAAATGCTATGTCAAAGACAAAGAACTCTGGGAACTATGTTCTTGTTTTTCTTTTTCTTGGTTTACTTTCATTTATTTACAAAAATTGAAATGTTGTGTTACAGACAGAAAACTGTAAAATATCATACTGAATGCAGCCGATGCAACAGGCTTCATGGACAGTTTTGTGGAGACTGTTTGTACAGGAGGTAAACTCTACTCTTGAAACTTCTTTCCTGCTCTTACATTTGTCAAATTCTTTATGATGTCATTATTGCTTTCATTTGTCGGACAACAAAAGAAGTTAATATATCTTGATTTGGTGATATCTACTTGCAATCAATAATGTGATTGTGCATATGGCAATGACAGCATTATAATAATGCCTTGTTGAATTTGAGTGTGCTTACCTGTAGGCACAAATGTGGTCAATTAATGGTATCTATATTGGCGATACCTCATAAAAGTGTAGCATGCGTGAAGCTGAGAAGTTCCATTTTCTCGGGGAGTAAGTTTTTATACTTTTCACTACGCATTCCTAGTCCGTGGAAGTTTTTATACTTTTCACTACTCATTCCTAGGCCATGGATTGGTTTTTAGTTCCATTTCCCATTGTATGCCTGTTTTAATGGGTCATTGTGCCAAAAAAAAAATTGAAGATAACGCTGATATTGATGATTGGATTTCTTCAGAAGAGCCATCGGATATCTACATTTTCGGGTCAGTACTTTCTATCTTCCTCTTCATAATCAACCTAGGCACATACTCTCAGTGTTTTCTGCATCAGGTTCTCCCTTCACCTCCGTAGGCAGCAATAATCTGTTATCTATAGCATTCTACATTCATTGTGTCCAGTGCTCTATAAGTCTATATTCTTTCTTTGTTAACACATTTGGATGCAGAATGTTTTGCCTACTGTTTATTGAAGGATGTCAAGAAGTCATGAGCATATAGTTGACATCACATTGTTTAAGCTTTTCTAAATGGTACAAGTATTAGATGTTGGTGGGGTGCTTTGCATGCTTAACTACATGAAATTTCAGCCTAGCAGAATCTTGATATTAGATAGTCTATCTAAAAATAGTTAATAGTGTAGTATAACCAATATTGTGGCTGCTAAGAAAGTTTTAATGTAATTTTGATTGGCACTTATGTATCGGCTATATGGTTCAGTTTTCAAGAGGTTGTTCCTTTGAATGTTGGGAATATATTCGGAGTAGAGGATAACAAACCAATACTAAAGTAGGAGGCAATCATTCGGAGAACTCGCAACAAATCATTGGAACCTAAAAGCAAACATAATGCTACAGTGCTTCACCTTCACCGATACAAAGGACTTCTTCTGTTGCTGATGTACTTGCAGATGAGACTAATGCTCTTCCACTACGTTTGCATATGATTTTGAGTAAGTCTAGCTAGCTTTAGTTGAACCATCTTGTAGTAGTTGCACTAATTGTAGCAACTGTGAACAAAACTACATGCAGTTATTGCAGTAGTATGTTTTGGGTTAGCCTTGAAGTAAGTTGGGGTTTTTTTGCCTATTTTTTGAACTATTAACATCTCTGATGTTGGACATAAATTAATGCAATACTCCATATTCAAATTAATTTGGAATTTCATGTTGTCAAATGTGGACTTGATGTATATACACCTATTTCAAATCAGTGTTAAACTATAAAAACAATGTTAATAAAGAGATAATACATCAGTTTCAAAACAAAAATCGATATCTCATTATTCAGTGGATATCGAGGTATTAGATTAGAAATGATGTAAAAAAAACTAATGGACATCGATGTATAATATGGGGAACGATGTCTAGTATCAATATGCACATCGCTGGAAACCTAAAAAACTGATGTAATATAGAAGAATAGACGTCGCTTTATAAAAGGAAACGATGTTTAACATAATAATGGACATCGTTCAAGCAATACTAAAGAATGTAGATTGAATCTTAAATAGATATATGGAAATTACGTGTGAAGCTCATAAACAACAGGCAAACTTCAAAAACACCGATGTATAAGAAAATATAACACATCGTTTCTAGAATGAGTAACGATGTTAAAATGAATATTAGTGCTGCTGGACCTATATTTCGTTAAGCACTAAATGCATAAATATGAAGGTTTAACTGTGGTGACCCGAGAGAGGGGTCCCACAACGCAGCGACCCTGAGCCAATGAGAAACCGACATGTCACGAATGACATCCCGATAACTCATCAACCCGAAATCGCAAGGCCTTTGGGTTCAAACTGTGGTTTACAAAACACCTTCTTGGACAAGTCGTTCTAGCAACCAAGAAACACATTTTCAAAAGCGGAATTTGAAATGGGCTAAGAGTTGGGCTTGCAATCGGAGCCCAACTTGAAGAATAAAACAATTCACTAAATAACTACCAACATGGGAGACACGCCCCAGGGTTACGGGTCTCCCAGAATTTTTGTAAGCGAGTAAGAAATAAATAAATAAATAAATTAGTAAGAAAGTAAATAATTAAGCAAGTTACTTCAAGATCCGATAAAGGACCAAAACCATTTCTTGATAAAGTCAAAGAAGAATACGCCAAGCCAGGCATGTGCCTCCTCTATATGCTCCCCAACCACATCCTCGAAACCTACACACTGTTGTAGGGGTGAGCTTTCGTCCTCACATGCCCAGTAGGGGCCGACCCAACCATGCTAGGTTTGAAAATAATAATATACTTGAAATATTTACTACATAATATTGTGCACGTTTATCGAAAATACTTTTAAAAATAGGGAACCACAAACATTTATTTCTTTTATAAAGCATATGCAGTATGCTTCACACAATTTGGAGCTCCGAGATACTTACCTGCCGGCTAATATAAAACAAATCAGTGACCGACCTGGTTCGTCCTAAATTCGAGAACCAGCCAACTACTCTATAGTTTCTGACTACAAGTAGCGAAAGTGTCCATTTCCTGGCCCTGAGTCTCCTATGACTGGTTCACTGTCTATACTATCTTTCCTCGACAAACATAGGAGCACGGCCCCCTCCGGAGGTTCACGGTTATCGACACAGTGGGATCCCTAGGAATCTAAGCGTCTAGGTCCCATTCACTTTCAGGTCACAAGTATAAACATACAAGGGTACAGTATCTCAACATGCAAGTCTAGCCTCGGTTTTCGCAATTAGCAATTATCAGTTTTGAAAACACATGTATCACGAGGCATCGACTAATGAACAACCAAAAACGTTCTTGCAGGCAACATACTATCATAGTATAGCATTCTACATATACTGAAAAGCCTCTAACAAGGAAGGGACAGCTCACCCTACCTGGATATGAAGTGCTCGTCCACAATGAGATTTGTTCTCCACTTTCGATCCTTTGTCCAAATCCAAGTACACATGCCCGAGTCCTTTATAATAAAAATCGAATCAATAAGTAACTTAAAATCGTTATAACTCAACCAACCGAGCAACCAAAACATTTACTTAATTTCCTTAAAGTCCAACGGATTATCTTTTAACATAAAAAATCTACTATCCATTCCCAAACAATCCAAATGATATTGCATTTGAACCATTTAGGATATGGTGATCATACTCCTTTCGGTAATATAGTTCGGATTAAATATTTAATTCCGTTGTCTAGCATTCCCTTTCTTAAGCAACAAATATACTTACCATTCCCAAATAATCCAAATGATCAATGTAGCATTTGAATCATTCGGGATATGGCGGTTATACTCGGCACTTTCACCTTCATTTGTTTAGCATTTTTACTTTTAAGAAAACAAATCACGATTACCATTCCCAATGGATTACGATTTTGGGATATGGTAGCAAGAACTTCACTTGTAATTTACTTCATTTATCGAGATCAAATGTCCTAATTTCATTTAACTGCATACAGCTCACCAAATTAACCAGTCTTTGCCTACCTTGAATTTATGACAAAACCAAAATCATATCTATGTCATCTCTTTAGGTAAACACAAACAGATCACAAGCATCTTCACTAATCACAAAGTTACCACAGATGTCGTACCAAAGGTTTAAACCACCATATCACCATTTTCACTCTTTTCCCTTCATGAGGCAACAACAATTTTCTACAATTTTTTAACTTCACTTCCTAAAATAACTCCAACAAACCCATTTACAACAATCAGCAACCGAACACCATCAATTTCACAATTCAGAGTAACAGGCCCTTACCACTCTTCTTTTCCAAATAAGGATTCGATTCAGGCCAGCTGCTTTTTCCACCACCATTAATCCATTTAGACCTCTAGCAAAAAAACAATACAATCAATACTCAACACTCAACCAATTTCGCATCCAGAATAGAGTTTGTGGTCCTTACCTTAATCGATTTTAATCGAAACTGATCCAGTAGCTCGTTTCTTCTCCAAAGCTTCAAAAACGCAGATCCCACAACACCTCACACAATCCCAAATAAATGACAGAGTTAGGGATTTTGTTTCACGTCAAAGCAGAAGCTCCAATCAAAGGGGAAACGTGAAGATTACCTAATAGAGGCTGTCTTAACCTCCAATAGCCATGAGCAGCGGAGCTAGAAATATCTCACACGCGTGCGGTGGCGCGTGCGGCGGACGAGGTGGCTCTGGTCGGAGTTAGAGGTCGGGGCCCTAGGGTTTTGGCGTTTGACAAGGCGTTGATTCGATTCTTGATGGTGGTTACGCTCAGTTTGGACTGGAGACCGGAAAACGAAGACATGCAGAGGCAATACTCCGGTGACGGGGCGTGCGGTAGTCGTTCGGCGTCGACCGTCAGCGAAACTTTGGGGTTTCAATGCTCGGTTTGGTCTGGACAGGTTGGTGTCGGCGGTGTGTTGAAATGATGGTCGGAGATGGAAGCTCTGGCCGGCCAACCCGGCTGGACTGTGGTGGTCGTCTGGGGAGATTAACGACGATGCTTGGTGGTGATTTCAGTTGGGCTTTGGTTAGATTTGGATGCTAGTTCGAAGGATGGTGGCGGTGACCGGATGTTAGGTTTCCCGGCTATGGCAGAGAGAAGGAGCGCAGAATAGAGAGGTTGGGGTCGATGCATGGAGTCGATCTCTTATGGGTTTAGGTCGGATTGAGGTGGTGCTTCGATTGGTGGTAGCGGTGATGTGAGGCGGTGGCCGGACGATGTGGTTCCGGCGATGGCAGAGGGAGAGGACGAGAGAGTGAGGTCAGGGAGAGAGAGTGTGTGCGGTCGAGAGTGAGGGAGAAAATGAGAGAGTTTAGGTGTTAGGGTTTCTAATTTCCTATTTATACTTGCGTATGCGAAATGTCCATTTTGCACTTGCGACGAATTACAAAACTCCTTTAACTAACTGCTTTCGGTTTTGAGCTCGTAACTTTTCTTTTATTCATTTTTCGTCAGAAGCTTTCTAAGTTAATTCTCGACTTTGTCCTAGGCCCAAAACTCGATCTCATAAAAATCCAAAATCCAAAACTTTGTTACAACTCAATTTATCGTCTTCGAAAATCCAACAAATTGTCGCCTCACTAAACTTTTGTAACCTTCTGGGCCCAAAACGAAGGACTCTGGCCCAAACTTAAATTATAAGGCCCTATAGGCGGTCTCAACACCAAAACAATCTCCGAAAACGATTGCTTCACTTAAATCACCTTATGGAAAAAACTTATTAGCGAAAAATTACCTTAAAAAATTAACTAAAATTTTCAGGGGCTCACATTAACAATATCTAAAAACACCAATTTGTGATCATAATAGCAGTTTAAGATCGATTCTGGAACATAATCCGATGTTTATTATTATATGGGACATCGGTTTTTAACCGATGTCTATTTTGTTGCTATCTTTTACATCACCCATTAACACATGTGTACAAATTTTTTTTTACATCGGTTTCTGGCCGATGTATATGAGAAAAATTCTAGTACTGAAGGTTCGGCCACCGCCGAACTTTAAGCATTAACATTTATAAATTCAGCTACGGTGAACTAAGAAGAAGCATCTTGAAAGTTATTAGTTAATCAAATGAATATACAAAAAGAAAGAAACTTCTGACTCAGACTCAAGAGTTTTCTGATTTACACTTACAAATACAAAGTCTTTCTAGTGATATCAAACAAAAATATATATTTCCTTATAAAGCATGCCCAAAGCCCCAAGTATAAAAATGTATAAGAAGTATGCTGATCTTAGAAGATTTATATTAAGACTTTTGCTGACTAAAAGGCTGTTAATTAGTTGATTCATGAACCCAAATCGTTGTTAGTAACTAAAGCTCAGCTCAACTTACCTTGTTATTTGCTAGAGTATAAATGCCCAGGAGGAAAAGATATGAATCTTTCACAATCATCACTTATAGCTTTCATTTCTGAAGCAAACCAAATTGATCCTGCAAAAAAATATAAAACAGCTTAAATGTGTAAGATAATTAAAGCTTCAACATATCTAATGATCAAAGGTTAAATGAAAAGATAAGATGAGAGTCGAGAGCGAGAGCGAGAGCGTGCCCTCTCAAAACCCTAGCGCCGCCTCTTGTAGGCTGCTTCCAGGGAGGTCTTCGGCACCTCCAGTTCCAGGTTTCTCTCAACGCTTATGCCTTGCGGCGGATCGGTTCCATTCTTGGTGTAAGGAATGGTGGGTTGCGGCAGTGGTGATCCCCTTCATTCTCCGGCCGAGACGTAAACGTCTTCGGGATCATAGTTTGAGGAGGAGACCTAGGATCTGGTATGGACCGGGGCACCATTCCTTTAGGGTTTGGCAGGTCGTTGATGGCGGGTCAAGGTTGCTGGTGGCGGCGCTGCAGAGCGGTGGCAGAGTCCTGCTTCGGCAGGTAACGCAGCTGCTGATGCCTAAGTCGTTGGTGTGGTCCACGGGGGTGGGCTGGCTGCTTGTGGCGGCGGGATTACTCACTTTCTGGGTTGATCTGCTGGTAGCGCTGGCTTGGCTGTTCGGAGTTGCTTTTTTGGCTACTCGGAATCTCGGGTCTGGCAGTTTGGAGGTTGTTGGTATGG
>LYNE01004886.1:18555-31346 GCA_001662545.1 Rosa x damascena
ACAGCAAAAACTCATGTGTCGTGTGATTAAGTTATTTTAGTAGTGGCTAGTCACATGTCATGCTTTTGTCCAAAAGGAATGCTGCATTTGCTAAACTCCTAGCACAAATCATTAAGTTAAGGGCTCACTATTCTGATCATCTTATTAAGTCAACACGTCTTGACAATGCTGGGGAGTTTACATCAAAAACTTTTGATGATTATTGCATGTCCTTTGGGAATGAAGTTAAACATCTAGTTCCTCATGTTCACACCCAAAATGGTCTTGCAGAAGCTGCCATTAAACTACTTCAAATGGTTGCTAGAGCATTGGTTATGCGCACCAATCTCCCTGTTTCTGCTTGGGGCTATGTAATATATATATTACACGCAACTGTGCTCATTCGTCTGAGGCCCACTGCCACTCAACCATTTTGTAAGACCTCAGAAATTTGTTATTAATTCCTAAATGTTTCCTGGGATTAATAAAGTGTTCGTTTGTACGATTTCGTGATTCGAGGGTGGAGTGGAATTATTTTCGGACAAATAATTATTTGAAGTGCACGTTTTTAGGGGGTTACGAAGTTTGACTTTTTATACGTTTAGATTCTGTGAGAACTTCCTTCACGAAAGTTGTAGAGCGCGTCGATGCGAGTTCGTGGCCATGTGGAACGAGAAAATCGGAGTTCGTATAAGGAAGTTATGGCCTTTGGAAAAAGTTTCCATTTTGGTTAAATAGGAAAAAAATCAGAAGTTTCTAAAAGGAAAACTTTTTCTCTCTCTTCGGTCCCTTCCCCAGATCGCCTAGCCGACTTCGCCGGCTGATTTCTTCCTCCTCCGGCCACCAATCGATGAATCGTTTCTTCCATTCTCTTCGCCGCTTTCCCATCTACAACCCTGTGAAGTTTCAAGATGTGGGTTGGCCCATGCACGACGCAGCAAGGCCGAGAAGTTTGACGACGGAGATGCGAAAAACCCAGATCGGAGTTCACATTTCCGGCCACCATAGCCGGTGTTCTTGAAGGCTTTTGGAGCCCAGAGGATGTAGATGCTTTCTCTCAAGATGACTTGCAACGATTCAAAGTGTGGAGGTCGAATTTTGAAGATTGGGATTCTAGGGTTCATCGAGTTTCAGAGATTGCGAGGTAAATTCCGGCCATATGGCTTTGATTCAGACTTTGTGTTAGTTATGAAAGTTGTAATTGGAGTTGAGATGAAGATCTTTTGTGTTGGAAGTTTTGTCAAATTTTAAATTTGGGTGGGAGGCGCCGCGGCCACTGTGGTGGTGTTTTCCGGGGGCCACGGCCACCCCAGGGATAGTTTATGTTCCTGATTTCGATCTACTCATCGATACGAGCATTTCGATATATAGTTTGTAATTTTTGGAAATCGTATGAGCAAGTTATGAATTTTCAAAGTTTAGGGTTTTTGGTTCGATCGATGTTCGATCGGTGAGGATTTGGCAGTCCGATAGACTTGTAGTTTTGATTTATTAATCGTAGAAGTGTTCTGAAGACGTTGGATGGTCTTGGATGAGGATCCGACTATTGGATCGTCGTATAATTGTGTTTTGTGAATTGTGTGCTTTGTGTTGTATTGAGTGTGACCTTGATGTGATTATAGGTGATTGACAGAATTGTGTGAGCGGAGTTTCGATGATTTGGTGCTTGTCTTGGTTTTGTGTGAAGATGCAGCAGGATTTGGAGGTGAGTAAATCTCACGTGGTTCATTTACGAACCGAGTTACATTATTGTTCGGTTTAATCATTAAATTGTGAAATCGTTTTCGAAACAAATTATTTGTTTTAAAATATATGAACTTGATCGACAACAGTTCATGGGTAAGTTAAAACAATGTTTTGATATAAAATGATTTCGAGAAGTATAATTTGTAAAACTATAGTTGGTATTAGTGGTCATTCCTGCGTGAATGACTACGTATATATATATTGGATGGTGTGACATTGGTGAAATAATGATTGAGAGTTGATAGAATTGTTATTTCGAGCATTTGTCTTACGAGCGTACAATTATCATGATGTGTTGATTATTGTGTAAAAGAGTGATTTGGAGTTATGGTGTGACATTTGTGAGTCTTGTGGGATTTCCTTAAATGTCTTGTTCCTAGGGCCGAAGCTAGGGTCTGAAGTATGTAGGTTACAGTGGTAACCTGGGTGCAAATATATCGTAAGATTGAACCTCGGCCGAGGTGACAGGTTACGATTCAGTTGGAGCTCTAGTCTGTTTGCATGCGTGCAGTCATGGTGGTAACTGGGTTACGGCATCATGAGTACACAGTATGTTGTATGCGTGCGGTCATGGTGGTAACTGTGTTACTGCATCATGAGTACGTAGTTTTCGAGGAATGTTGTTGATGTTCTTTCTTTAGTGTTTACGTGAGATTTGGATTTCTAAGAATTCTATTGTTTGTTTTAATGTAATCTCCTGAACTAAGTTATATGTAGGGATTACTGCATTTTGTATTGTTTGTTTTTAATGTAATCTCCTGAACTAAGTTATATGCAGGGATTACTGTCTTTTAAATTGTTTGTTTTAATGTGATCTTCTGAACTAAATTATATGCAGGGATTACCGCTTTTTGAATTGTTTGTTTTAATGTAAATTCTTGAACTAAACTCTATGCAGGGATTTATATGATTTCTATTGTTTGTTTTTAATGTGATCTCCTGAACTAAGTTTCTATGCAGGGATTACTTATTTTACTTAATTCAATTGTAAGTGCGGTTGTGGTTTAGATTTGTAGTGAGTTGTGAAATGAGTCGTGAGGTCATCGTTTTGACAAACACTTTATGTTGAGGGGAAGTGAGTGTGATTTTCGTAGATTTGTCGTTGAGATGGAAAATGATTTGAAACGTCACTAAGGTGACAACTACTTTTGTGGAGACAAATGAAGGTTGATTTTGTAGTTCGTTGTGTTTTAAAATGTTTAAAACATAATTGAGTTTAACTGTTTAGTTGAAGTATTGTGAAATTGGATGCATGAGTCGAGAGTCAGAGCATGTTGATTTTGATATGAGTTAACTTACGTGAGCATGATATGATATGATATGAACTTGATGTTTGGTTGTGTGTTGTGGAGTTAAATGTTGTTGCTTTAATTTATCTCACGAGTTGAGAAATTATAAGCATGAGTGACGTGAGTCATTTTAATTGAGTTTACTCATACGGGCTTAAAAAGCTTACCGGGTTTGTTATTTGCAATCCCGGTGCACTATTCCATGGTGTAGGGGTTATTGTGCAGGTCAGTGCAATCATCATCGAAGCTGAGGTTTTGTTGCTGTCGTAGCTTGGACGTAGTATGGTATTTTGGTTCTAGTCTTCCGCTGTGTTGTGAGTGTGGAGGGTGCGTTTACTTACTGAATTGTTATTCGGTTTAATTTGTAAACACTTGGTGATGTAATATGTGAGTCTAAAGAACGAGTCGGTATTGACATTGTAAGCTCAGTTTGTTTAGTTGTTTAATTTAAATGAAAAATTTTCTAAGTGTCTTCTTGTGATTGTTTGTTCTTGCATTTCGGATTTGAATATCTTTATTCAAAATTTGGGGCCTGACACCTTTTCTGCGTCCTAGATGGTGACTGGGTATGAGCCAGATGTCTCACACTTACGCATATTTAGGTGTGCAGTTTATGTGCCAATTGCGCTGCCACAGCGCACCAAAATGGGTCCTCAAAGATGATTAGGCATTTATGTTGGATATGACTCTCCAACTATTATCTGCTACTTGGAACCCTTGACAGACGATCTCTTTACCGCTAGATTTGTGGATTGTCACTTTGATGAGAAAGTCTTCCCGTCATTAGGGGGAGATAAGAACACAAATGTTCAACAGGAACCACAGAATTGTCGTGGTCTGTCCCCACTTTGTCTCATCTTGATCCCCGAATCGTACAGTCCGACATTGAAGCGCAGAGAATTCTCGATCTTCATAACGTAGAAAATTCGATGCCTGATGCATTTTCTGATATCGCTAAAGTGACGAGATCACACACACTTGCTGCAAACGTGCCTGCAAGGATTGATGTCCTTAAAAATATAGGACATGGCGCCATCCCAAGCGTTATTGGGCACGGCACCACTGCCCACAATGGTGATAGCATTGTGCCTTAGGCCAGGCTCCCGCCAGGAGGCACGGAAGGCCCAAAGGTTAGATGGATTCTCACCCAAGAAAGAAAGCGAGTTTGGCACAAAATGATCTATTAATCATCGATATAAGTAATCCGTCTCATGAGAATATTCCGGATTATGGTTATGTCCAAGAGACATCATTGGGGGACGCTTCAATGTTAGAACCAATTTCAGATAATAGAGAGATCTCCATGAATTACATTAGTGTACATGAGACGTTGAATAGAGATTCTATTATCCTTGATTATGCCTTTGCATATTCTATTGCTCAAGGAATTATAGAACATGATGATATCGAACCTTGCTCTGTTGAAGAATGTCAATGAAGAGCGAATTGGCCTAAATAGAAAGAAGCGATCCAGGTTGAATTGGATTCACTAGCAGAGAGACAAATATTTGGGCCTATAACGCTAACACCCCCAAGTATAAAACTTGTTTGCCATAAATGGGTCTTTTTTAGAAAGCGTAATGAGAAAAATGAGGTTGTTAGATACAAAACCCGCCTTGTGGCGCAAGGTTTCTCACAACGCCCTGGAATCGACTACGAGGAGACATATTCTCTAGTAATGGACGTAAAAACGTTCCGCTACCTTGTCAGTTTGGTAGTTTCTGAAAAACTTGACATGTAGCTTATGGATGTGGTTACAACATATCTCTATGGGGATCTAGATTCAGAGATATACATGAAGGTTACGAATGGACTTCAATTACCCAAGTCAAGTGGCTCTAAACCACGGAGCGCGTTTTCTATAAGATTAAAACGCTCACTATATGGATTGAAACAATCTGGACGGATGTAGTATAACCATATAAGTGACTACTTGATTGGGAAGAGATATGTCAACAATGAAATGTGCCCCTGCGTGTTCCTTAAAAGGACAAGTTCCAGATTTGCAATTGTAGCCGTTTATGTTGATGACATGAACCTAATTGAAACTCTAGATGAGTTAAACGAAACTGCTAAGTACTTGAAATCTGAATTTGAGATGAAAGATAATGGGAAAACACGGTTTTGTCTCGGATCAGAACTCGAGCACTGTAGTGATATAATTTTGATCCATCAGTCAGCATATACTCAGAAATTACTAAGGCGCTTTAATGAAGATAAAGTAAAGCATGTGAGTACTCCCATGATTGGCCGTAGTCTTGAGCCTGAAAAAGATCCGTTTCGTCCAAAGGATGAGGACGAAGAATTATTAGAGGCCGAAGTGACCTACCTAAGTGCAATAGGCGCATTATTGTACTTAGCTCAATGCACAAGACCAGACATCTCATTAGCAGTGAACTTGTTAGCTAAACATAGCTCTGCGCCAACACGTCGCCATTCGATTGGTGTAAAGACAATTTTTCGATACATAAAGGGTACGATTGATATGGGCTTGTTTTATCCCTACAGAGAGAATGAATGACGGAAGAATGGGATCAGACCGTGACCAGAAATGTCACCACTACCTGAGCCATTGTCGTCGCCCAAGGTGGCCTGCGTAGTCCACCTCCCTTACATCAAAATGATGGTAATGTTTTGATGGGCTTTGCTGATGTAGGGTATCTCTCTGACCCCCACAAAGGTCGCTCCCAAACTGGTTATGCCTTTACCATGGGAAGCACTGTGCTATCTTGGAGGTCTACAAAGCAGACCCTTGTTGCTACTTCCTCGAATCATGCAGAGATTATTGCTTTACATGAAGCCGTGCGTGAATGCATTTGGTTAAGATCTGTTATTAGACATATTCGAGGAACTTGTGGTTTGAAGTTTATCACAGATGAACATACATGCATTTATGAGGATAATGCAGTTTGTATTGAACAAATGAAGTTAGGTTTCATAAAGGGCGACAACACCAAACATATATCGCCTAAGTTCTTTTACAATCAGCAACAACAAGCACTTCTAAAGATTGAAGTGAATCAAATCCTATCAGAGGATAATGTAGCGAACTTATTCACTAAGTCGTTATCTAAATTTACCTTCAAGAAACATGTGAAGAGCATCGGATTAAGAAAGTTATCTGAATTCTCATGATTGTAGCAATCAAGAGGAGATGTCGACATCAGGGGGAGGCATGATGTCTACATGTTCGATCTCGAACAGTGAAGGACGTGTTGTTCTCTTTTTCTCCTCCTCGAGGTTGTTTTTGTCCCACAGAGTTTTTATTACTCTAGCAAGGTTTTTAACGATGCAACGATCAAAGCGTCATCACCAAGTTTGAGCGGCACAAGAGGAAGTGTTGAAGGATGTTGACAATTGGTGTGCCTGTCAAACTAGGATTAGTTCTATTGTTGTAATAGGAGAGAAGATTAGATTCCCAATTTAAGTTAGAATAGGAATCCTTGTACTCCAAGAAATTGTACTTTGTAATCCCTATATATAGGGCTCCTATTATGAATGAATATACACAACAATTTCTCTCTACAATCTTTCTTGAATCTCTTATTCTTAAACAATATTTTTGTTTTTAAATCAATTTTTTATATGCAGAGTATGGAATGGAAGGAATAGTGACCAGAAGAGGGGATGTGTATAGTTTTGGTATTGTAGTGATGGAAACATTCACAAGAAGGAAGCCAACTGATGAGATCTTCATTGGGGACATGAGATTCAATTAGTGGGTTGCAAGTGTTCTAGTTGCAGATACGATAGCTGAAGTTGTAGATGCTACTTTACTTGGAACCGAGGAGGATCAAGACTTCATGAGAAGAGGGAGTGCTTATAATCCATTATGAGATTAGCTATTGCTTGTTCAGCAGAATCACCGGAAGAGAGGATAAACATGCAGGAGGCTGTAGCAATGCTTAAAATCATCAAGATCAAGTTTTCTAAGGACTCTGCTGCAGAAGGTGTGGTGTTGAACCGTCGTCCTATTTTTTCATAACCCTTCAATTAATGTGTCGATATATCTTCTCATGGCATTTGATTCGGTACGTAATTATGTAATTGTTTGGCAATGTGGTTCTGACTCATGTTTGGTTGGTAATTTACTCTACTACTCTGTATCCAAAAAAATAACTTCCATCTAGCTCCTTTCACTTTGTAGTTTCTGTGTTTTAATGCTTTGAGGCTAGCTGCTTGAATACATATTTTTTCAAATTCTTCTATCTTTAAGTTCTCAACGTACTTATCATGGTAGTATGGCTAGGATTTGTATGAGGTGTCAATATGTTGTACTCCAATCACCGTATTGTTATATTCCATTGTTGTGTCACCTCAGCAATCTATTCATGTAATGCAGCATATTCTTTATCAATTATCATGATGTTTCACATATGAATTTAAGCTTGTTTAGGAAGCACAAGAATGTTTAACTAGTTTAAGTTCCTCGTCTAATAATCTCAGTAATGAAAAAGCAAAATTTCAGCTTTCTCGTTGGAGAGGGTTGTGACCTCATATTTTTCAAATATGTTCACTACGTCTACTCTGGATAGTGAAGCAGTGGAGCTTACTTTGGATGCGTTATAGCTAAGTGTTACCTCTGAAATGAACCAGAAACTTTGTGCTCCGTACTCCGAGGAGGAGGTTAAGATTGCTCTATTCTAGATGTATCTGACCAAGTCACCGGATCCTGATGGTATGCCTCCTCTGTTCTTCCAACATTATTGGGATTCTATTGGTAGGGATGTCACTGCTGCGGTTCAGAGCTTTCTGCATACTGGCTCTCTATTGAAACAAATAAACTTTACACAAAAATGTTTGATTCCAAAAGTGAAGCAACCGGAAACAATGAGTGATCTTAGGCCTATTGCACTTTGTAATGTCATTTACAAGTTGTGTTCAAAAGTCATTGCCAATAGGTTGAAAGCTTTTTTGCCTAAGATTATATCTCCTTTTCAGAGTGCATTTGTCCCAGGTAGGTTGATCACATACAACACTTTGGTGGCCAATGAGGTGGCTCATTATGTTCATAATAAAAGAGAGGGTCAAGATGGGTATATGGCTCTCAAGCTGGATCTAAGTAAGGCTTACGATAGAATGGAATGGACCTTCTTACGTAAAGTTTTGGTAAGATTTGGTCTTGCTCAAGCTTGGATTGATGTAGTTATGCAGAGTGTGTGCTCTATGAGGTATTCCTTTCTAGTCAGAGGCAAACCTAGAGGATATGTTATTCCTTCCCTTGGGTTGAGACAAGGGGATCCACTATCGCCATACTTATTCTTACTTGGGGCTGAAGGTTTCTCAACTTTAGTACAACAAAAGCAGCGCTTGGGTTTACTGCCTGGAATTGCTATATGTCAGGGTGCTCCATATGTAAATCATTTGCTTTTTGCAGATAATAGCATGCTTTATGCACAAGCTTCTCCAACAGCTTGTTTTCAAATTCAAAATGTCATTGAGGTATATGGCAGAGCTTCCGGGCAGGTTGTCAATTTTCATAAGAGCTCAGTTGTTTTCAGTAAGAATGTAGGCGGGTCTGTCCAAGATTCATTGGCCAATTTGTTGGGGGTTGAGATAGTGGAGTCACATGAGCGTTATTTGGGATTATCGACCTATGTGGGTAGAAAGAAAACTGCTACTTTTGAGTATATCAAAGAGAGGCTGGCGGAAAAGATGAAGCATTGGCAAGGCAAATTACTCAGTGGAGCTGGTAAGGATATCTTGATCTGAGTGGTAGCTCAAACTCTCCAAATTATGCTATGAGTGTTTTTCAGCTTACGAAGAACTTTTGTGAGGATCTTGAGCAGATGTGTGCCAGGTTTTGGTGGGGTAGCACAACTAATAAATGGAAAATCCATTGGAAAAAGTGGGATGATCTTTGTCACTCTAAAGAGATGGGTGGTCTGGGGTTTAGAAGCCTTTCAGAATTTAATTTGTCCATGTTAGCAAAGCAAGCTTGGAGAGTGGTGTCTAATCAGACGTCATTGGTAGCACGGTTATACAAAGCTCGCTACTATCCTGAAGGTAACTTTTGGACTGCTACTACTCATGCTTCGCCTTCCTACTCATGGCGTAGCATTTTTGCAACGAGGGATTCTATCTAGACAAGTTCTTTCTGGCAGATTGGTGATAGACATATGGTTTCGATTTGGAATGATGCTTGAATCCCAAAGTTGCCCAATCTTAGACCGCAGGGTATTTTACGGCAGGCCGAGTACCCAGCTACTGTGAATGAGCTTATTACTAATCCCAATTCTTGGAATGAAGATAAGGTTTGTTCTATTTTTATTCCTGAAGATGCTGAGGCTAATATTCTCTCAATCTCATTAAGTACCAGGCAGCTTGAAGATCGTTTAACCTGGCAATTAGAGAAAAGAGGTATGTTCACTGTTAAATCAGCTTATCGTTCTGCTTTTTCTCGTACAACATCTCTGTTATCTCCTGCTGTTGTGGCTAATCAAAGAGTTTGGAAAAAGATACGGTATGCCAAAATGCCAAGTTCAGCTAAAGTAAATGCTTGGAAGATTTGTCAGAATATTTTGCCTACCTTGGATCGGTTAGCATCTAAAAATGTTGTTTTGGACTCTCCAATGTGTGTTCTATGCAACACTGAACCGGAAATAATTATACATTTATGCCGTAACTGCCCATTTTCTAGGGTTGTCCTTAGTACTCAAGGTGACATAAGGAGGGGGTGTTTCGAAGTTGACACTGATCAGATGGATGCATTGAGTTGGATACATTATAGCTCTGAGAAGCTCTCATTAACTGTATTTCCTCAGTTTCTATTTTTTCTATGGGGTATATGGAAAGAAAGAAATGTTCGGGTTTGGGAGAAGGAGGACACAGCGGCAAGTGATGTAGCATTGCTCTCTTCTACTCGATTGAGTAGTTATCAGTTCCACAATTCTAAGTTGAAACGTGGTATTCCTGCAGGTAGAGTTCTTCGATGACAGACTCCTCCTATAGGTTAGTTGAAATTGAACTTTGATGGGGCTTACCATGGAGATGATGGTAGGGCAGCTATAGGCTTTCTGGTAGGGGACTCGAATGGTACATTTATTCAAGCTGTTGGGAAGCCAGTAGCTCATGTGCAGTCTGCTGAACATGTTGAACTCTTGGCTTGTAAGACAGCTGTGGCATTTGTTTTAGAGAATAGGTTGCAGCCTATCATATTTGAGACAGATTGTTTGGTCCTGAAGCAAAACTTGCTGCAAGTGGTCAATAACTCCTCTCTACTTGGAAGAATTTATGATGATCTAAATGAAGATCTGGAGCTTATTCCTTGTATGCGAATTATGCATGTTAGAAGGGAAGCCAATTCGGCAGCCCACCTTTTGGCAGCTCATGCTATTGCAAATGGGCAGGATTTTTTTTCTCTCTTATGTTCCCTCTTAATGTAATTGCTGCTGAGCAGCCTGTACTCTGAGCAATTGCTCAATGATCAATAAAAGCCTAACCTCCTTCAACTCAATTTAAAAAAAAAAAAACTTATTGGGGTAAGTGGAAAAAAAATCTCTAAAATTAGAGTAAATGGACAAAAACCTCATTTACTATTCTTTCATTAATAATGAATTTACAATAAATTTATTTGATTCATTATTGTTCACCGTTATTAGTATAAACTAAAAGAAGCACACTCCTCTAGTCAGACTGAAAAGATATGAGCGTCCTTTAGATCGTAGGTTAATTCAAAAGAATATTTTTTTTAAAGATAAAAAAAAAAGTATAAGAAAAACTGCAAGATGTTTCAGTTAACTTCTAATGCTTAAGTTTCTCCTTTTCCCCTTTCAAAAAAAGGTTTATCCTTTTCCACCTGAGATTACTTTTTCTTTTTTAATAAATTTTTGTTTTATTTTATTTTCCATTCTCTTTCATTCTATAATAAAAGTAAAATTGTCAATTAAAAACATGAAAATAAAAATAAAAGAAGTTAGGGAACCCGAGTCAAATTGGCCAATCCTTAACCCAAAAGGATTGGGAAATCCAAAAATCCTTTACCCACAAGGATTGGGAAACCCCAAATCCTAAATCCTATAGTCGGAAACCTAACCGCCTCATCTAGTTTCCTATTCTCAAACCTTATAAATAGAGACACCCCCTCGTCTAAGTTTCCATATCCCAATCCTCTTTCCTGTTTCTTGAGAATTCTGGTGCCAATACAATTTCTCAAGATGATGCAAGTCTACGTAGACCAAAGAGGTCCTTATGGTCCAATGAAGAATTCTATGGGTCCTGTCAAGAATCAAGATCCATGTAAGCCACGCTATATGCCTTTTCCGGCTAATCACCGGAACCAGGTGCCGCCGGTCGGTCATTGTCAGCCCCAATTTCTTCCACCTCGACCAAATTTCTACCCATCTCCACAAACCCTGGTGCCACCTTATTCATCTGGTGGGTACAATTTTCAAGGGCAGGGTGGTTCTACTTCAGCAAGTTCTGTCCCTCATCGTCTACCACCGCAAGGAGTATCTCCGGTTAACAGTGCTGGTCCAGTAGTCTTTGGTTTGCTTGGGTCTCTAATGGCACAAGGTGTGATCTCATTGAAAAATCAAAGCAGAAGAGGACTGGAGGGTACTAGTTCACTAAATTTTGTACCTCCTGTACCACAGCGAGGGGCATTTCCTGTTCAAAATGCTGCTGTTGATGTTCCAGTAGTAGTTCCTGGTTTAATTGATTCTCTCCTAGCACAAGGTGTGATTTCGTTGAAGAAACAAAGCCCGGCACTGAAAGAGGAGAAGGCTGCTGTGGTAGGATGTGAGTTTTCCGGCCTTGATCTAAATATGCGTCACGAATCTGTGGTAATCGGCTTGTATGAGGGTGGTCTGCCAAGGCAATGTAAAAGCTGTGGCATCCGATTCAAGTGTGAAGAACAGCACAGCAGCCATATGGATTGGCATGTCAAGAAGAACAGGATGTCCAAAACCCGCAAGCAAAAGCCCTCTCGTAACTTTTATGCAACTACAAGCATGTGGCTTGTTACTGATGTAGAGGCTGAGGCTGAGGCATTACCTTCTGGTGTAGTTTTGTGCGCTGCTGACACCAGTGGCGTGGCGGAAAAGAAAAGGAAGACTAGTGATGAAGAAATGGTTGTTCCTGCGGACGAGGATCAGAGTAAATGTGCCTTATGCACAGATGCTTTTGTTGAGTTTTATAGTCATGAGAAAGATGAGTGGATGTATAAAGGTGCTGTTTACTTGAATGCGCCTCAGGGCCAGCGCCGGAGATGGATCGGTCACAGCTGGGTCCTATAGTCCATGCCAAATGCTGGTCGGAGGGTAGTAGGAAACGTCTGCGGAGGACTTGACTTAGAATTTCAAGGCTCAAGTGCAATGGGAACGAAGTTGCACATGCCCTCTGCCAAATTTTTTGTTTCGTTTATGAATTCAGTTGTGTATCAGGGGAATGACAATGTAAAATATATTTGAAATAGCAATTGTAAGTTCCTGGAGTTTCCAAATGATACTTTTCCAATTTGTAGTCTTTGCTTCTGTCTCATTGTAATTGATATTCAATAAAATTGACGTCCATTTCTCCAAAAATTTTGTACTCTTTTCTTTTAGTCTCTCTCTCCATAACATGTAGTCCAGTTCAGACAACAAAGAAACTGAATCAGGATTCTGCTTAAGTTTTACCACTGAATTTCTATCATCCAACATTAAGAATGGTAATCTAAGAAAAAAAATGGAAAATCAGAACTGCATTCTCCAGATGAAGGATTTAAGAAACAAAATACACACAGAAACCTATCTAAATTGCATACATGTCGAACCAAAAACATAATCTTGTCGTGGT
>LYNE01004887.1:6082-18246 GCA_001662545.1 Rosa x damascena
AGGAGCACAGCAATTTTAATAATTTAGATTCTTGATATGTTAGCTCTTTTATTGATCGTAATTTTAATTCTTTAGATTCTTGATATGTCAGCTCTTGTGTCAACTTCTGTTTATTGATCGTAATTTTAACCCTTTAAATTCTTGATATTTCAACGAGAATTTCATTTTTTACGGAGCCACTTTATAGTTAGGTATATACATGTTTTTAAGCTGTTTGATATGTACTGTTCTTGAATCATGATACAAGTTTATGGGGGATGTTGTGTTATGCTCGAAGTTTTTGCTTTCAGCTTCCATTGTCAATCATTTGCTTTTGTAGCCAACTTTTGAGGAGATGAATTCTTGATTTCTGTCTCTAAAAGTTGAAGACTTTAAGCAGAAGGATTCTTGACTGGAATTTTGTGTATGTTTAGAGATTCTGATTTAATCTTAAGTCATGACTGCACGACTGTTTGATATGTACTGTTCTATTTAATTTACACGGTCATTTAATACTGTTCTTGTTGCAGTATCACAAGTTTAATTTACACGATCGTTTAATTTGCACCTTCTATTTCGCAATGAGGACATCATGTAGGGCTCTTGAATTTTGTCTCTCATTTTTTCAACAATGAAAGCTCTCTATATTTCTACTTAATCTAAGTACTGCTCTGTTCACACTCTTTTGGTTTCTTTTTTGGGTGAACTTATTAGGCATTATCTAGGTCTCAGCAAGCAACTTGATCTGTACTGATTTGGATTTGTAATGGATTTCTTTTTTGGATGAAGTTAGGCATTATCTAGGTCTCACCAAGCAACTTGATCTGTACTGATTTGATTTGTAATGGAATATATGATTTGTCTATCATCCTATTGTTTTCTTATTATTGGCTACTTTGTACATCCTTCGTATTCTGTATTGAAACCCCTAGTCTGCATTAGGAATGTAGACTATTTTTGGCTAGTTTGCTCCTTTTGTCGGTGATTTTTAGATGATATGCACATTTCAATGCATATAAAACCAAGCATAGCGCACCTATATTACTCATTAACTTCAGGCTAATTAGATCTTCAGTTGTCCAAAGAATTCTGGTGATAATCTTATCATTGCTTTCTTTCTATTGGTTGGTAGTGAAGTCTCGGCTTTTCTCTTTTGCAGAATTTACAAATCCATATGGAATTCGATCTACATTTATAGGTAGTTCCAAAGTTTCATATAATAGATTCTCTTAATTTGGCACAGCACGCGATTGTCATGATCTCGATATGCTAAATAACATGT
Organism: Rosa x damascena; assembly: GCA_001662545.1. Taxonomy (NCBI): domain Eukaryota; kingdom Viridiplantae; phylum Streptophyta; class Magnoliopsida; order Rosales; family Rosaceae; genus Rosa; species Rosa x damascena. Next base: position 7,344 of record LYNE01004887.1, read on the forward strand.
TCTGGCACGATGAGAAGATGATGCGGACTTCATGACTCTGTGCTTTGATGGGGCAGACCTCTATCTCAGTTATGATAATTTTCATGACTTCAGACACTGATAAGCAAAGCGAGGACCTACTGGGTGTGCATTATAAATGTGAAGCATTTCGATCAAAAATAAGCCTTGTTTACTTGGACAAGAAATGTCTTACTAATAGTTCTTCCATGGATGATAAAGGTGTTTATGTGACAGATTACTATCATTTTGAAACAAAACATCAGCTTGAAGGAGGCTCTGACAAGGAGCTTGCTGGTGAAAATTAAGTTGAAAGAAACTGATTTGGATAACTGTCATTTGACTATGGATAACTGATTTGGATAATGTCTTACTAAGTTTTTCATCCGCATAGTGTTTGAGCCAAATTGGAGCCAAACACATGGAATTAGTTTCAACAACTCTCCTAAAAAGAGTTCCACAAACAGCTAGTTGGAAAATGTAAAAGATTCTTCTGATTTACATGGTAAGGTTCAGAGAAAGATATTAGGCCGAATGGAATTGACAGCTCTGAAAAATCCTATGATCCTGAGGCTGCTATTGATGATGAGAGTGTTTTTAAGCATAATACTAATGAAAATGACTATGAAGTTTACGACTTTAGGGTCATACACTAGGAAAAACACTTAGCTTGAGAGGGTTTTTTATATATATGTTTGAATCTTTACATAGGGGTTTGAGTAGGGCTGCCACTTAGTTTGGTGATTACCAAACCGACCAAATTTACCAACTGATGTTTTAAGTTTGGTAAACCAACTTTTTGGTAACCGAGACAGATAAAACCAAAATCGAAAATTACCGAAAAAGTTGGTTTGGTTTTGGTAAATATTGAATCTACCGATTATCTAAATATTAGCTTTATATACTATGGTTTTCTATATACATACATGTATATTAAGAAATAAACATAAAATTTTTCATAATAGTATGAACATTACTACATATACTACATTAATAGTACATGTAATTTAAGTAACCTAGTCAAAAATGGTTAAATAACCTAGCTAGTTTTATTGAAAATGACTCAAACTTGATGTCATATATATAAAAGAAAGCTATAATTAGGAGATGAGTACAAAGTTTACGACTATAAAATTGAAGAACCTAGTTTTGTTCGTTCTAATTTTAATTACAAAGAATTAGTTGTTCTAAAGTTGGTAGTTATGATTAAAAACCGAAAATTTTGGTTGGCAATTGGTAGCTCAATTTTGAAACCGAAAGCTTTGGTTTTGAAGTTGGTAGTACCTATAACTGATTCGAACCGACCGAGTGACAGCCCTAGGTTTGAGTTTATGTATCTATCAACTGTAATCGTGTATTGTGCCATTTGCTGGACTGAATTTAAGGCAAACAAGGATCTACCTATTGTGCTAAAGACCATGATTGCAAACAGATACTATATAACCAAATATTTGAATTGGGTTGCTTTCAATAAGATTGTACAGACTCATGATCTTCACAAAGAATCAATATTTGCCTAAAGATCATAATTTTTTTTTTATCAGAGTTCAAATGAGATTTTTTTTTTTTGAATTAGCGCAAGTATGGTTGCCTTCAAGTCTTAATCATTAATGAAACTGCAAAAAACATAGAGGACATTGTGCCTAAACCCTAAATTTTCGGCCACCGTCAAGGCCACTATTTCTAGCGGCGATTTTGCTGCTTCTTGGGTTCATTTTGTGTCAGAATTGTATAAAACAAGATGCTTGGCGAATGAACTTATATTCCAATTTATTCAAAATGATGATTCCTGTAACATTGATATTCAAAATGATCTTGATTCATGTAACATTGAGGTTGAGTGCGACTTCAAGTGTGTGGAGGAGTTGTTTCCCAATTGATTGATATCCACTCTTCTTCATCTATTAATTAAGCTTGTTGAAGAGAATGTCCTTCTCTCTGACTCACTCACAATTTTTTTCAGAATTTGTTGGTTGATGGTTTAATGAAATGGAAAGAGAGGACTGACTTCAGCACATATGTTGAAACCGAAAAAATCACGAGTCCAAATGGTCTTTCAAAATAAATTGGAAAATGGGAGCCAACTACAACGTTGGTGCACAATTACATGCTCGTACAACCAGTCGTGAAAAACAAAAGAAATACATTCAGTTGGTAAGGTCCACTACTAGAAATATGGCCTAAGGGGAACATAAAATGGGGACACTTGTTGTATGTGTGCTTTAATACAATCAAAAGGGACATATATCCATATGTGTGCCCATTGGAAGAGTAAGGCACAAATCATGTGTCCCCATAAAGAAAATATCAGATGGAACCCATTAAGTACAATATTTTGTTATAAACAATTAATTTTATAATAGGAAGGTAACAGAGAAAAATCTTTATACTTTGGAAATACGTATTTTCCACCTCACAATCTCTCTTTCATCATCAAGAACCAATGGAAAACTTATCCCAACTCATGAGGCTTTGTGCCAGACCAAGTGTTTAGGTCTTTAGGACCTACTGTAGCTCACTCTCTCTCTCGCTTCTCTCTAGAACTTAAGAGAGAAAAAGTAGATCTGAAATAATTTCCTCACCTCCCCCTTCTCTGAATCCCAGATCTAGATCATTCCGGCTTTTGTCGTGGTTTTTTTTCCAGATCCTTCCATTGTTCTCTTCCATCCCATAACCTGATCTGCCATCGTCACCATCTTCCTTTATGGTGTTTGCCAACTTTCAACCTCTCCCTTTGGATCGAAGTCTAGTAGATGAAGAAGTGGTTTCTGATTCAGCAGAGGGAAGCCCAGATGTAGATGAAGTGGTTGCTGAATGAGTGGAGGGAAGCCTAGATGAAGACATTGATAGCCGGTGGCGGGGCGCTTGACTATTGGTTGTTGGAAAACCAAAGGTTGCAATCTGGGCTGCTTTGTGTTTTTATTGTAGTGTTTTTAGGTTCCCCTCCAGGTGTGGATTAGTGAGTTTACTTTAAGATTCAATCACTTTGTGAGTGAGTCTGTGGTGGATTTATTCTCTTTATCATGTACATGGAGTTGGGGGTATTAATCAAGTTACGGATTTGTTCAAGTTTTGAGGTCTTTTCATTATGGATATGATCTTCTGTGTTCATGCCTTCAGTTTTTGTTTTTATGCTGGTGTTAAATTATACAAAAGAAAAAAGTCAATGGAATATAAGGCAGCAACAAAATAAAATAAAAAAGTAAAAAAAATGGAGCTTCTATTCATACCTCCAAAATTAGTATTTAGACCTTCCCACTTAATAGACTTTTAACTTACTTTTACAAATAACTAATATGCTATCTACACCTCCCTAATTTTCTCATAATACCCATCATCCAATAATATCAATAAATTTTTTTTTAGAGTGTTCTATTCATATACCTTCAAAATCGGTAGTTAGACCTCCATCAATTTTTGAACATTTTACAATATTATTTTACTCTTGATATAACGAAGCTGAAAAAAACAAAAATAAAATTAAAAAAAATTCAATTGATAGCTCTCTCCCTCTCCCAGCTCCCAGCTCCCGTGCTTATTGTTGTATTTTGTAGGCATATGCATCTTTAGAGACCAAGAGCAGTTCATTTCTTCAACTTCTTAAGATTCCCTCGTTTCATATATTTGCTCGAACAGTACGCTCCAATGGATGAGTATGATTTTAAGAGAAAGTGATATGTTGGTGTTTTGGTTAGAGAATATTGCATATCCGAAATTGACTCAATGAACTGCAAAATAAGGAAGTGGTCTGTTGATTTCTCCGCTGCTTGGTAAGGATGAAAACTATAACAAAAACAAAAGAGAAAAAATGGCATGAGGATGACCATTTATTGATTTCATACCTCTAAAAGGGAAAAAACTTTTTATAATTATTTTTTTTCTCTCTTTTGTGTCTTTATTAGTAATTTGACATGAGTTGACAAAGTCAACTATCACTTGAAAAAAGAAAGAGGTCGAAATGCCAATTTTGGAGGTACGAATAGAAGCTTCCTAAAAAAAACATATATGGCAGTAACAAAAACAAAAGAATAGTATAATACAATAAATGGATGAGCAGTAAATGTAGAGGTGAACAGTAGCATACATTAAATGGTTGAAGTAAAAAATGTTCATTTGGTGGGTCCCAGTCTTAGTTTTAGGGACACAAGAGTTATGTGTTCAATTTAGCAATAGGAACACCTGCAATAGGCATATCTCATATGTGTCCTCATAAGATCAAAAGGCACAGATATGTGTCCCTATAGGCATCAATAGGCACAGATAATATGTGTCCCCTTAGGGCTGTTTTCTAGTAGTGCTTGTAGAAGTTGTTAAGATTTGACCAAGTTCAAATCACAAGCAAATAAGATATGCTGCTATTCAAATTTTTGTTGGCTTTGAAAAATTCAAACGTGAAGCAAACAAGAATACATTGCTACTCAAAAAAGTCGAACTACAGTTGGAGATAAGCTTCTCATTCAAAAATCAAATACAAAGTCTGGAGAGCTATCACATATCCAACTACTCTGCTATATAAAAGGTAGCTACGTGAAACACGGGGGAGCATAAAAAGAAATACGCAGCAGAGGAAAAAAAAAAAGGCTACAGAGCAGAAATACAGAGAGTAGAAGAGGATACGCAGCAAAGAGAGGCAGAAAAGAAAGGTCCAACGACCATAAAGACTCGAGTTTTACTACCGGGGAAAGAAGAAAAGCTGCAGGTATTCTATAGTTATTCTTTCCTACATAAAATTTTACAGATGATGCTTATGACAGGGAGAAGAAGTCCGCCCTCCTCTGTGGTGCAGCGTTTATCTGCATCTCATATGGTGTTAAAGACTTTAATAGGCCGTTCATGCAACGACCAAAACTATTAGAGCCGGGCCTTCCAAGATGATGTCTTTGCTGCTCTCTAATACTTAATGCATCGAAACAAAGTGGTTGTTCATAAACAGCCAAGTTTCGTGCCTAAAGCTCCTCCAAAATGGTGCTGCTATCGCAAGAGTAATGCATAGAAATGGTTGTTCATGAACAACTGTTAAAGTGCTAAAAGCTCCCTCCAAAATGACATTACTGTGGTCGTCCTATCAAAATTACGGGAATGGAAGTCGTTCATGTACACGACCAAAATTTTCTCCATGATTAACACTTTCAGTTTGACCATTATTTGAAGCTGATAAGATGTTGTTTTGCTGATCATGACACCATAAAGAGAAGAAACCCGCAGTCAAGTTGTTTCTGCTCCAACCGATACATACAATCTTAACGAAGTACCAAAACTGGAAGGAGACAACACTACAAGAATATTGTTTATTCATAGCACAAATTAATAGCGTTTTTCCCTTAAGTGCTATTATTTGTCACTTTTAAGACCAAAAAAAAAAAAACAATGTTGAAACGCTATAGTTTCACTAGAAAAGTTACCGCCAATACAAAAGTGAAGGCGGGATTAAAAATTTTTGTTTCGCGGTTTGGCTTAGCTTATCGAATGAATAAAAAAACAGGGGGAGTTTATTAGAGCGTTTTCACTGCAGTTCTTCTCTATCCACTGCCGTCATCTCCATTCTCTCTCCTCCTCCTCATCCTCTCACTCCTCTTCATCATCGCCGCTGCTGTCATAGCCATTCTCTTCAATTCTTGTGAGGTCACCAGAAAAAGTGAGTTTATATGTTTTGCTCTTCTAAGCTTCGTGTTCTGGTGGTTTTCTTTTACAAGTGAGATTGGGTATTTGGACTGATTTTAATCTATTTGGGTTTTTGTTTCCCTTGATTTCTTTGATGGGTTTTTCTATCTCTTGAAGATTGGGTGCTTTGATTTCGTGTTTGTACTGGTTTGTGAAAGTTATTTGTTAATTATTTTTGCAGATCTGATTGAGCGAGGTGATTTGAGGGGACTCTCTACTCTTTCTCAAACCAGACAACAGAGCTGCTTGTTTATGCTTCTTAATTATCCGGATGACCAATATCTCCAACTCTCTTTGGAATTTTCTTCGAGGTTCATTTCCTTTCATTCCGTTTGGTCATGATCGATTTCTGTTCCAACAGCTTTCTCTTGTTTATTTTTGACTTTTGCTTATTCTGTGTGTCGGTATGTCCTCACTGATTTATTGCTTAATTTTAGTGGAACGTTCACTACTATTTAAATCGTTTATAGGAGTAACATTGTGGTTGCTTGTTCAATGACCGGTGTATTGATTCTGGACGTATTCAAATGTTTTTTGCAGCAGGAGATTAACCATGCTAGCGCTGGTGGGTTGTGGCCTGAGCTTGTAAGCAACAGAGGTACTTCTCAACTCTCAAAACTCCAGATAATACAAAGTGAAAAACAATGTTTATTTTACTTGTAACTAAACCTCTTTTTTATTTTTATTGTTATTTTTAAGATAGAATCAAATAAGTACAGGAGGAGGATGGAGCAAGGGATCGATATACTCGTGAAATTGTTAAGGGACACTTCCTATAAAGCCCTTCCTATCAATAGTAGATCTATGTTTTTATTTCTTTTTTTTGTTAATTTCAGTTGTAATTGGTTAATATTCATGATACTTTTACATAGTGGTGAGCTGCAATGTAAGAGAGCTAAGGGCAATTGTCCGCCCTTTTCATCATGAATCCACCCTTGGATGTATATGAGATTATAATAATAGATAGTGATTCTCACCAGTAGTAATCAGGTCTATGGCCATAATTAGATTTAATTTCATGGCTATCATGGCTCTATTAGGGACCGACTGCAGTGGGTATTGTCTTTTAGCCACAACTAAATTGTCCCGTCTGTCCTACGTTGGATACCTTCAAATTGAAAGATCTTGCTATTGCATTCTGGATAAGTAGATCATTATGTGTACTTTGGCACATTACATACAAAAGAGTGGGATCGCATGTGGACCTACTCCTTACATGCTCATTGAATATTGTTAAACTGAGGAGTTTGGGTTTTACCATCAGATAACTGTTCTGTATCAACTTAGAGATGACTGTGCTTCAATTAGATATGGAAGCTGCAACTTCAATGGTTGTGCTTTTGTGCGAGTATGTGTGCGTTCATAGCTATTTGAGTATCTTTCTACTGTCTCAGTACATTTTCCGAGCTTGGATCTGGTATGTGTGTGTTCATAGCTATTTGAGTATCTTTCTCTTCTATCATATTCCTATTTTGTTGTTCACACACGCCTTGAATGTTTTCTCAGTTAGACCATTTTTTGTTCTTTCTTTCTATAATGCTACTTCTTTCTTAGTCTGATATATGTTCACACACCTCATAATTTCTTAACACTTTAGATTTATTATTTGTTACCTTAATTAAATCTCAACATTGCTGCTAGGATATTCAAGGACAATAGGTTCGTGTGGCAGAGCTGGTTTGAAATTGAATTGTTTTCTCAACACAAGTGGTAAGTACCCCCCCCCCCCCCTCTTCCTTTTACCCTTTTACGTAAGAAACTATGGTACATTAATTGAAAATATAATGAGAACATCCTGTTGTCTCACTTGTTTCCAGATTCTATATATGCATGATAAATATGTTTATAGATTTTAATTTATGCATGTACCTCAGATGCTATATGTAATTCCACAATGAATAGTTTGCTTAACTTTCAGAAATTGCTTGTTCAAATTTTATGCACTTCCATAACTCATAAATAGTTGTTTGAATTTTAGAATTTGCTTGCCTACGAATTACATGAATATATGATGCTAGATAAAGGTTGGGTGCATCTTCACATGTAAAAACTATTGTACTTGGATAATATAGAATCTGAAACTTGGATTATATAGAACAACAGTTTTTTGTTTTTTTGTTTTTCTGTTCTGTTTGATCATAGAGCTGATCCCGAGTACGAGAAAGGAGCATGGAATTTTGTGAAAACAGTAGTGTGAACTCCAAATCAAAGAAAGGGTGCAAGTTGTTGGATGTTAGTGGATCGGGACAAATAGTTGCTGAAGGACGTTGGTCCTCAAGTGATCCAAATAAGCTTGTTCATTTTGTTCCCTTCGGTCCTAATGCTATGAGAGTTTGGGTAGATACACTGAAAGTCCCAATTGCATCCCTTTGGAGGCCATCATCTGAGCTGGAAATTATTGAAGATGTTATTAGTACTACAGTAGCATGGCCAGCAGACAAAGTGGTTATGTTTTAGAGCTTCGGTATGCATTTAAACTCCTATATATGATTATATTTTTTCCCAAATAATTTGTTAACATTGACAAAATTTCTCTAGCTACTTGGTTCTCAGTAAGTTGTTGTAGGAAACTAAGTTAATGAATAATGATTACTTGTTTGATTGCCTTTGCTTTTTATTTCTTATTTTGTGACAGTTCAAAGATGCTAAGAGAGCTATATATGAAGGTTAGAAGCTAGTAATGGACTGATGTGGTCATGAATGCTAGGAGCTGCGCACAAGTACTTTTTGATTGAGACATTGTAGTACCTGTTTATCTTTTCCTTAGATTAGTTATGCAAATTGATCAACTGCTAGTTTTGGAGATAATTTTATTGAATTGTATTTGAAATTCATATATGAAGTTTGAGTATTGATGAGACGATTGACATTTATTTTTGTATTTTCTTCATGCTTTATATGAAATTTTGTACCAGCCAGCGATAAAATTAATGTCCAGACAATGACAATGTTTCTTAAATGCTATGAAACAGGATATGTAAATGTGTTATGAATTTTCATTTGATAGCACTAGATAACTGCTACAGAAAACTGAACAATAGCGTTTACTATCACCAAAAGAGGTCAATTGATAGCACTTGAGAAATGCTGTGGAAATCAAGACAATAGCATTTGTTAAATGCTATGATAGGCCAAACAACAGCGCTTAGAAAATGCTATTATTAACTCAACTGTAGCATTTTTCAAACGCTATTAGAGGTCAAGCAATAGCGCTTCAAAAACGCTATCAATATCAAACGTATTATAGCGTTTCTAAAAACGCTATGAATGACCCTGTACCTATTATAGCTCGGGCAGACATAGCGATTGAATCCTACCATAGCGTTTTTCGAACGCTATAGATGAAAATCTATGGTGTAGTGCAATAACATCTCGACACCAAATTGAGATTCTGCAGGACTCATAACGTTGTGGTGCAGAAGCAATACAAGTGGGTGGACGATTTGATTATTTTAATTACCAATATATTTTGGCTATTTAAACCAAAACAAAAATTACAATTAAGCACTGGAGGGTTACATTGATTAAGGAAGGTGATGACAAACTACTTTTGAAGCGGTGGAACACAATAAAGAACAATTGAACTTTTACTTTGTGTTCTTGAAGTGGTGGCAATGATAGCAAATTTATTTAATTGATCATCTACTTTGAAGCGGTGATGTGATCAGTAAGAAGACATGGAGGCAAAACTTAATTGTCTAATCTAAACAAGCATTGAAACTTGAACATGCTAAACTAGAGGACAAAATAAAGGGTGGCAAGTTTAATTAATAAGAATTCAAATTTGCTTGACGTGGTTTACAATGGGAAGTTTAATTGATTTGGTTGGTGAGCAAAAATGTTTCGAACAGCTAGTCGCACAAGAATTCAAAGAATGGCGCTAGCTCTACACACCAATTGTTCATCAAATTGCCACAATGAAAGCTGAACCTGCAGCATCAAAAAGTGGGAAGCCTCCGTTTTACGCAAACAAGAATTTCGATTAATCAAAGCCCCCATCAAGAGGAGTACCAGACTCTACACCGAAGACGATAGATGCAGTCTTGACGAAAAAGAAATGACAAAGAAAATAGGCATCCAAAGCGACTATCTAGTTGAGGCGGATCACTTTTGGGCCAGACACGAAACAAAGCTAAAAGGCCTGGAAAGAAAAATGGGTGTCCAAACCATTTTTATTCGGGCCTGACTCAGTATGGTGCTAAAGGCCTAGAAATACGGAAGAAATACACACCACCTTTTAAACCCGTTTACCTCGATGTTCGGGCTTGGCCAAATTCGTTTGTCAACAAAACAAAAGCCCATTGACACATCAGGTTTGTCGACAAAACAAAAGCCCAGTACAAAATTCAACACATCAGGTGCCCAAATTAAATTCGAGTGTCTACAGAAGAAATACATGTGACGGATTCAAAAATAAATATATATACATCCGTCGACACAAAAAATTCTCCAAAACTAGAAATACAAATTCCTGTGAACTACAACGGTTTGATCCCTTTACAGGGTATGTAGGCAATCTAGCGACCCACTAGATGCAACCGCAAGTCCAAATAGAATCCCTGATTCCACCAATCAAATTCATCCAATCCAAATGACCAAATCCCTGACCTCACCAGTCAAATTCATCCAAACACTAGAAAGGTCAAATCATTCCCAAAATGACCTCAGACACAAATTGAATCCTGATTCACTCACACCAAATTCGTCCAAACACTATTCCTATTCCAAAAGCAATACACTTCAATGGATCATTCACCCTTTGGAATTCTTGAACTATGGGTGGCTTGATCCCTTTCCAAGGGTACATAGGCAACCCATTCAAATCCGGGTGCAGCCGCAAAAACAAACAAACACACATCCATAATTGGTTTCTTCATAAATGGAATCAAAGGGTGTTTCCCTGTAACAAGAGATTGTAATTAAGAGACACATTCTGTCTTGAATGGGTCGAACCCAAAATAATTAAAACTCTATTCACTAAATGAATACGAATGAAATTATGTTTGGTGACAGTTACGCTCACTATGTGCAATTTTTACTCAACAACGTACAAAACTGTGCATTCTAAATCAGCACGTAGAGTAGCACAATATTGTTCCTCCATTTCAAACAGTTAAAGGAAGCTAACTAAGACTACATTTAAACTAGATTACATGGATAACTCTAGATGGAGATAAATTTGGCACATGTAACTAACGTGTTGAATGAAACCGGGTAAAAATTAAATTTAGTGAATCCCAAGATT